>JAUOZQ010000197.1:0-86202 GCA_030710315.1 Anomotaenia brevis
ATCTGGCTGGCTGGCTGGCTTAGCGCGCCTAACACAAGAGCACAGATCACAAGATTTAACAAAATGCGAGGTTTGCTGTTCGTTAAAATGCTCAAAATTTCAAACTTTTCGATATCTCAGTTTATGAGTAAAAGTGTACTTTCTTGAGATCATTCATCAATATCCAAGTGTTAGTTATATCAAATCCGGGCTCTTTCAGGCTCACCAATCTGCAAAATGTTCCTTTGAACACCAAGTTTTAAGGAATCACAAAATAGTGAATGTTTAAATAGAGACTACTACGCGTTGTAGTCTCAGTGTCAATTGCAATGTCAAAGTGAAGCTTTTTTGACTCTATCACTGGAAATCATGCAGAAATGTGAAAGATTTCATTTACCTCTTGTAATAACGGTAACATTAATTTGAGTAAAATGAGTTCCAAACAAACGAAGGAATATTCAGTTTCTTCTGAGTTTCTTGAGTTTCTTCCTTTCTCACATCGAACCTTGGGTTTCGATAATGGAATTCTTGAATCATTCATCTGCCTCTGCTGTAAATTTGATGCAGCTACGAATAAATCATTCACTTGAGCATTTGACTAGGCACTGGTCCTTATGAATAACTTCTTTAACCCCACTCGGTCCATTATTTAAGATATATTATTATATCTTTTATAAAGCTTTACACCATTGTAATAAAAATTCCAAGAGTCATGTAATTATGGGGAATTTATGATCGGTTTCTATTGCTAATTGTATTTAAAGATGAAAACATTATGTAGCAAAATTATTCATCTCAACGGCAATGATCGCGAAATAAATATTTCGAAAGAAATCATGCGTTTGATGGGAACATTAAGGATGCGTTGAAATTTGGCAATGCCATGTATGGCTGTAGCTGTCTATCCATAGATCCGTTGAAGCAATTCAAGACACCCGCTCACGCTGTCCACCATGGAATACCATGAAGCCGTCACGTAAGGGATTCTGTACGTCAACAACATTTTATTAGGATGCATTATTTTTTTAAATTGTTCTTTCGATCAAATCACTTAGTTTTTATTACTTTTGTTCCATTTTAGGGACTATATTTAATGAGGAACATCAAAACTGAACATTAGCCATCATGTCCTCTTTGAGACTCCTGGAGTTTATATCCATTTTAGTAAATATTGGTATAAGTTGGTTTTGATTGTTTATGGCATGCAGAAGTTGCGATACCAAAATATTTGGTGTTTTCACTACTTTATCTAACTCATGTGATTTAATTCTATTTGCATTCACAGATGATTTAGAAGCTCTTAAAATTGTTCTTGTATATCATTTGAAAAGTTCATCTCAGTACCCTCAAGCAAGTTCATCTTAGGTCTTCTGCGACGAAGATGAGCCATTATTTGATAGGAAATGTCTACTAAGCGGTAGCATACTCAAAGTGCGCTATTCCTATGCCATCATAACAGAGAGAAAGATGAGGAGGAAAAGGAAGAATAAGAAGAGCCTGTTTTATATGAAATTCTTTTTGCGTCTGTGGCTGAGGTTCTCCCTCCACTCACCAAGTTGCCACTACCCTCCAGGTTTTGCACTGCAGTCGGGGAAATCTGCAGAGGAAGAGTGAGAGTGCGAAACGAGTTGACGAGAATAGGGGAAAGAGGAGCCGATGTGAACTCGAGATCAGAGTTGGTTGATTTCAGATAACTATTCGTTATCGGGTAGCCATTCTGCAGGTTCCTGAAAACGGCGACGATGAGCAGATTCTCGGATTGAATAAATCCAAATCGCATTCTTCGCCGAAAACGGAGTGAATAAATGAGTGAATGAATGTTTCTAGCCACTTCGCAGGCAGCTGTGTTTCCAGAAATCACATAACATTGTGCCTCTAATGATACTTTGATCCTCCTCCTCGTATGTCAGCAGTCTTTTCAGCCAAAAATGCCTATTTCATGGTACCATATAGCACAATTTGGCCATTTGAAATACACGTACCATGAAATAATGTCCAGCTCTATTAGACACTGCAGTTGATATTCACATTTCTTAAAGGTTATCTCGGAAAAATAGGAACACACCAATGTGACGACCAGCTTTATATTAGCACCATCACTCAGCTTCCATGACCTAAATGGAACACGATTGTGAGGAGGAAACGAAATGCTATGCTCTACATGATTCCGGTGATCTAATGTATTTTCATTCGATCACTTGAGTTTACTACTTGGAGGGTCTGATTTTCGGATTTCACTATTTCAATTGCAAAATATTTTCAATGTTTTCTGGTAAAATCGGAGTGGTCGTTTAGCAACCACTAAAAACTTTTGACTGTCATGAATAAGGGTAAGTTGAGTTATCGTTATACGTATTTCCTTATCTTAAATTTAGAATAGGCTGATGCAACTAATTTTGACTTAGGATAAATATGCAATTGTGAGTACATCTTGATTTGGCAGCTCTTCTCACCTCGTCGGTATTTCTAGTGCGATTAAAAAACACTAGCTTATTATTGAAATGCAGCTATAGTAGTTTTCCATCATGGCTCACATCCAACCTTGGGTTTCGATAACGGAATTTGAACTAATCAAATAATTGTTGTTAAAGTCATTCATTTGTTCATTCAATCCCTCTATGTTTCCCCGAATTTGGTTCTTGACCCGTGTGAATATTTTACTCCAATGCATCCTCGAAACGGCATGCCATTTGCACTATAGCATAAAAGAGTGATTTTCCGTAGCATATTTCCACTTTAGAAGAATTAATGGAATTTCACCAAGCGCCATATAATTTTTGAGGCCTCAAGGTCATCAGGATGATGTAGAAGTATTTGATAATCTTTGCTTCAATGTAATGTAAAGGTGAATTACTGAGAAACGGGGATTTTAGTGGTTCTAATATACTAGAAGAAGGAAATGAAATTCTATCAGTTACTCTGGACAGAGCCTAAAAAATTAGATGCTCTGAAAGTTAGCAATGCCGCATATGGATGTACCCGTCTATATACGAATTCGTTGAGGCATATCAAGTAACAAGACTATGAAGCCATTACACAAGTGATGATGCAAGCTGACAATGCTGAATTCGATCCCTTATGGCTTAAGATATTTATCACTTTGAGCCTTCAGTTTCGCAGCAACATTCCGGAAAATTCTAATTAGTAATGCTCGTTGCCCCTAATCTTACAAACTTAAACGCTTAGTCTAGTATCTTTTTTTCCAATCTGGGGGTAGTGTTTAATAGGAACATTAAAACTGAAGACTAAATAAGCATATCGTGCTCGACAGTTAGCCCTGGTCCTAGGACTGAAACTAGTGCTAATGCGATTAAGGTAGATGCTGTGAAAACTGGTTTATCATCAACACATGCAAAATGACAAGAGTAACAGTAATCAAAAAGAAAGGGAACGAGTTCAAAAATGATTGTTAGAAGACAAATATTTAATGATAGTTGTATTAAATCATTTGGTAAATTAGACTACTGGCATATGCATTTTTATAAAAAGTTAATTATCAAATATCATTAAACGATTTGCCCATTTGGGTTATTATGGATCTTACATATGATACGTGGTGCCAGTATTACAGGATAATACTGATAAAAATGCCAATTTTGGTGGTGAAGACCGGTCCTGAAAACACTAAAAATCATGTTTAAGCCTGAACAACCTTGATCTTTCCCTTATACATGACTTTTGCTCAAGAGAGCTAAAATTAATTTAGCCTAACGCACTGGACGACATTCGCTCATATACATACCATAGAAAAATCATTTTAAAAACTTTTTTATAAATTGAATTTATCCGAAACTTTTAAAACTCCTGTTTACTCCAAAACCCACTTACACTTTACACCACACTGCTGAAATTAAACAACACAATGTTTAACTATAGGTAGGGTGAATTTATGGGAATAATCGATAGCAAAGCCACCCCATAACTACAATACGAATATTACTCGATGGTCTGCGGAGACTATTACCCCATTGTTGCAAAATGCATAAAATTTGGAGTGGGCAAAGGATAGAAAAATTGTGGATGCTTAACGTATTAAATTCGTTTCTCAGAGTTAGCTGTTAATAAATGTAGTCCTTTGAATGAAGAAAAACTGATGAAAATCAGAACAAACAAAGCGTGATTGTTGAAATTTCTTTACAGTCTATCCAAATGGCATTGAATTTAGGGATAATTGGTTTAGTTTTGCCAATTATTAACAAAAGCTGCTAAAATATATTCATTATATTTGTGGTTTTTGTTTCATATTTTAGTTAACAACCGTATCACATTTAGGTCTACTATGTGGTTCAGCCATACGCAAACGGGTTACCCGAAAGCGGAATCTGCACTCCTTCAAATGCATTTATGCGAGCTAAGGTCTGTCTAATGCATATCGGAGTCCTTCCTGTTTTAAGATGATAGTTATATTCAAAGAATGTGGCAATTGTGATAGACACTCACGATATGAACTATATTTTCTGTCCAATTGTAAAACAACCAACCCTCGAAATATCAAGTCTTCCGTTTTTTTTCATTTTTGAATAAAATAACTCTTAAAGACAGAGAATTCAGATTATCTTTGAAACAGCTGCTTGGCTCTCTACCGTATATCTTTATTTTATTCTTTATAAGTTTCACCTGTTTTTTTAAATGTAACTTCTCTAAAATATTATCAAAAACGAAAGAAAATTGTCATATTATTCAGCGAATCTAGGTTTATTCTTCTCGAAAAAATGATTCAAGGCAATATTTCAAAGGTACTATGATTGGACTTCTCTCTGGAATCGAGGACTGCAACATTGAACGGTGAAAAGACCATGGCTTGTTGATTTAAATAAAGACGACTAGATAAGCTCAAAAACCGAAAGATTAGTTTGACAATTTGTTGTGCATCCTTGTTTGTATAAGAGAGCATATTTATTTATATCTAAATGAATTTGAATAAGCATGAGAATAAATTCCAACAGTATACTAGCATTTAGGTATGGTAGTTTTACCGAATAAGGTGTTAACACAAAAACAAGCAGAAAGAACTAAATAGCGGTTTCTTGATGATTTCAAGGGTTTCTGCCACACCGTTTGCACAATCGGTTTTCCTTTGATAACATTCCATAACAAGAATCAGTCACGCTTGTCAACGGTCAAAGTTGATCTATACTTTCTATTCCCTTTAATATAAGTAATGGTTTATACAGACCATGCGATTCTGCAACTGTGGTAGACACTTACGAAATTAAATTAAACGAAATGAATTTTCCGTTTAATTAAAAAACAACCAACCCTCAAAATATCAAGTATCAGCCAACTTTTTTACTCACGCTACTGCATTTAAAATTGGCGATTTTGCACTTTCCAAAAATCTAATCTTGTAACTTTTAACAATGTTTTATTTTGAAGTACAATAAAGAACTCAAAATTGTAATATGGTAAAAAATTAGCTCCATGTAACACTTGGAGTGTACATATTTATAGGAAATTTAAACCTGCTATGCTGAGATCTATTTTTGTTCTAATTTAATATAGACAAAACTGTATCAACTCTGATTTCACGCTTTTTTGCAACATGGCAATTTTTCATAATCCACGTGTTTGGAGGAACATATGGCTGCACCAAGTTGGAACATTTAGTTTGCATTTCTTCACCACATTTCCTGGTCATTCGAACACAAATATCGGGTCTCAAGGTCATGTCATCGAATTATTCAGACAAAACTTCTATTCTATTAAAGGATGTTTCTGGAAGTTCATAATGGCTTAGAAGTGTTTCATTTAAATGAAACTCAGTTTTACTCAATGTAATCAATCCAAATGCCTAAGTAAAAATCCGTGAAAATCTATTTGGCCCTCATCTCCGTTTAATCATATCACGACTAACGGTTGAGGTAGCAAATCATGCCAATAAAATATTCGCAAGAATGCATAATAGGCATCGTAATTGATGTAATTATCGGCAGCTGAAATATTTTATCATAGTAAATCAAATGAAACTTTTCTAGATGTTACGCAAACTACCTTGGCCTTGATGGGAATAAAAGATAGCTTCACTACTAGGGCGATCGTTTTCAAATCTTGCATATCATGTTAGACTAATTAGAACATATTACTTCCTTGCACTTCATTAGCATTTGTACAAAATCACATGGACGCTGATGAAATGAATAAGCTCACCATGATTTATGGTTTTTTTCCTAAATAAATATCCATTTTAGACCAAAGTAAGGATGAGGCTTGTTGTAACTCCGTTGATTAACTTAGTGTAAACTTTAAACACTATTAACTTGAAAATAAAATCATTGGAAAGAGGGATGCCTAACCTCTATAATAAGGGGTTTATATAGAATCTACGTGCAATATGTCCAATGAATAGGTTAATAAGCAAGGCATAAATTGCTAATGCTTGCAAACTCTGCATCCCAATGTGTTAAGATTGCATACATCATAAATCGCGACAGCAAGCGAAGGCTGTGCCATAGTCAACTCAGATAAATAAAAGAGGTGTTGCAATAAATACTTGATTACATGAGTATGCATTATCTTCTTTATTTGTATGAACTGATCTGCTTTTTGCAATGGCCTTTGCTATTCAGCTAATTGGCAGGAAGTGGAAGATGACTTATTTTGGAGCTTAAACAGGTCGTTAAAGTAGGCTTATTGTGGTGAGGTTAAACAAACGTTGAAAAACAGCGCAGATAACCGAAATTTGTGCCTGAGCATGGGCAATGAAATGAAGTAAAACGCCATTCTATTTTTTCGTCTATGTGCTACTTAAAGTAAAAGCATAGGCGCCTATTAGTTTAAAAAGTAAAATCAATAAATGATTATCAGTCAATCAGAAATTGCTGAACTACAATCGAGGCTGAAATCCGTTTCCTCATCGAGGCTTATTATGAACCACAATTACGGGAACTTGTACTCCTCAGGAATTGTTAACTCAGTTTTTTAAATTATTTGTTTATGGAGATGCCATTATGACTTCATTACCGAAAAAGGAAAAAGAGGAGAAGCTACCTAGTGAGGTCCAAACATTGCGACTGCCGGTTTAGAAAGAGGTTTGATTGAGCAAACTCGCTAATTAGTTTTAGTAATACAACCAGAATATCTTCAGCTAGAATAGACACCTTCTAGGAAACGACATGTTGGAATAGTTTCTCGGTGGGCGAAGTAGTTCAAAGTAGATATTCTTGTCTACTAGACTCCCAGATTAAAACCTGACGCTAACTTCTAATCGATTCGCTAAACCGATAGTAGTGTGATTTACATAGTTTTTCGAGAATACTGATCAGAAGACCAAAAACAGTTCAAGCCTACTCCATTGGACGAAATTCACCCACGCATTTCAATTCCTCATTCAAATTAACTTAACACCGATATTTCAATTTGTAACATTGAAACCACCATATAAAACAGAAGAAATATGCCAGAAAGCCACTATAAAATATTATACTAAATGGGATATCATTTCTATAAGTACTACGAACAAACGTAATCTGACTCAGTTTTAATAAGTCTGGTGGTGAATTAATCAAAAACTATTTAGAAATCATAGCATACATGGCTTAAAAATGATATTGACCACGTAGTTTTGAAACAGGAATTAAAGAGATGTTTGCAAATCAAGCCAAGCGCTATCGTGCAATGAAGGTCGACTTCCAACTAAGTGTAGGCTAATATTTAGTAAATTCACCTGAAATAAAAACGGTTTTTTTCGAGATGACGTTTATCACTTTCCCACTACAAATCGGCACACTGCTCACATCCTTAAAGAGACAACATTTAGTATATTGTTGCAAAAATATCTTCGAGACTCTACATTTCCACTTTGTAGTAGGCCTCACAAATGGGAGATACTGAACAGCAAACGTACATTCGCATTATTATTCTGAAATGTGGTACTCTGCTTTGCTTTGCTTTGCTCGGAGAATGCATGCCCACGGTTGCATTTCTATTTGCAATGCTGCTCTGTGGTCCTTCAACTTGGCCGTATTTCTTTCTAGCGCCTTGAATCAAATTGACAGCTGATCTGTCAGACGTGAAATTGGAGTCAAATGTGCGAAGCAAAGAAACGCAATCGGTCTGTTCCAATAAAAATAATCCTTGGACTTTTGAGTTTAATGTGCTGTTGTTGTTCGTCGTCTATATCCAGTGAGTTAAAGAGGTCTACTTGGTAAACCTAAAGAAAGACAAATTGCCTTTTTTGCTTTGAAAGCATTAATGTGAACTAAACTCATTCCATTTCTGTTTGTTAGAAACTGTCGGTGAGGTAAGTTTTATAAATTATAATTTTGTAATTTCGTAGTGTACAACATTATTTTATGTTTGGTTTCATTTCAGTTGACTGAATCTTGTTTTACAATCCAATCCAATTGTCAATCTGAGAATTGAGACTGTGGACAGGCTGCTAAAGTATCACATTCAGGTTGATTGCACTCTGAAGGCATTAATTTAAGAGAGCCCATTTGGTTATTTTTCCATAGTATTCCTACAAGAATTGCTCCAATGTCATAATTGGTGTGTCACAATGCTCTCCAGTTTTTGGTAAACCAACATATCAGTCAGCATGGACTTATTTCTTGGAAATGGTCTACATGTGCGTCAATAAACTTCCCGAGGTCGACTTTCGAGGTTCGAAGTGCTGTCGGTCGTGAAATTAGAGCCAAATGTGCGAATCATGGGAACGCAATTGCGGATGGTTAAAATAGCATTTTTTTTGGATTCGACCAATCCTTGGCATCTCTGTTTATTATTTACGATGAATAGTTCCAAATTTATAGTTTGAAATCTACCATATTGCCCAATAAGTACTATCAGAAATTTAACTTTCTTAAGATAACGCAATTTAAAATAATTGTATAATGTCTTAGTTTAGAGCAGCATTTTGCATTTGGTTGCATTTCAATTAACCGAATGTTGTTTTAGGAAAGAATATAATTAAAATTTTACAGATTAAAACTTTTGAGTCTTATTACATCTGATGAGTTGAAACACTAAAAAGAAACAGCCAACGTTTAACTTATTTTACCATAAAAACCTCTAAGTCACTTTGGACTTATTGATAAGTACTCCGATTGCGCCAAAAGTCTCTTTGTTCATTCATAGAGCTTTTGGAGTACTTTTAATAGAAATCGATATTGAGTAAATTTCTGAGAATTTTACCTCCGTAATATCAGAAGTGGCATGGAATAGTGATGGGAATTCACGGAGGAGGAAGGCAAAACTCTCACTGTTGGGATGTAGGAGCTGTAGGCTGATTGGTTCGACAGCGTTAGTGTCGCAGGCGACCATGAGGGAAGTAGGATTGAGGCCAGTTAACGATTCCTGACGTCGACAATCAAATTAAATTTCGATCAGAAATCAGCACCGACAATAGGCTGGTGAACGAGCAGCGATGAGGAAAATAAAGGGGAATTCACGGCGTGGACCCAAATCGAGTTTGACAAATTTATGACTGTACATGGCTATCCCCGACTTGTTAGCCGCTTGAAGATATGGACCGGTTGGATGTAAGTGTTGTTTTTCTGTCGATCGTGGGAGAACATTCACTTCCGAGCCGGTGTTAACCATGAGCCTAAGGGATGAGTTACAATCGGTAACGCGTAGGAGGTGACTAACGGATTTGCCAGTTGTAGCTGTCGCCGTCACTGACTGGTTATCGAGGTTTCCTGTTTGGTGGACTTGTTGTTTGTTGGGTACTTTCACCAGGGTTGGCACTTCTTGGCGTCTTTCCCAAAGGTACGGTGGTAGAAGCATATTTGATTACGATGCTTTGACTTTGTTCGATTGCTTTTTCCAGATGGTGAGCGTCGTTCAGTCCCATTCGCACGAGTGCTGCTCGTCTTAGCGAGCTCCAATCGGAATACGCTCTGCGAAAGTTGTTCAATTAGGGGTGATGAGTTCTCCATGTTTTGTGCCCTAGGTTCGCTGGAGAATGCTGAGACTCTGTCAGCGAGTTCGGCAAGTTGGTCCAACGTATAGGTGTCTATTGCGACAGCCAAAATTGGTGTGGGGTTTGGAGGCAGTCACCTGATCCAGAGTTGTTTCAAGACGTGCTCGTCCAACGTGAAGTCTGAGACCAGGGTACGCATCTACCACAGGAGTTGGGAAGAGGTGCGGCCACCGAGTTCGAGTCCATAGAGGACTTGCTGAAGTCTAGTCTCCTTTGAATCTGTGCAGCGTTTCAAAACGGCATTTTTGAACACATCGCAAGGAGAATCATTGGGAGGATCCATGAGTATGTTATGGACCCGTAAAGTGACGTCCTTCGGGAGACTGATTGAGGCATACAGTTTGGTTATGGCTCGCAATTTTAAAAAAACTTTCCATCTGTGCGATCTAAAGTTGTGGAGATCTGGCAGTGTAAGGAGGAGGAAAAGCAATGGACACTGCGTTGACTGACAGGCCAGAGTGATCTGCATCAGTAGACATACTGATAGCGGATTGCTACAAACAACGAACTATCTCACTGAAAGTGAGTAACCCAATCCGTTTGGTATCCGCACCGAGAAGACAGTAAGGCAGAGATGCGCGTTAGAGGAAATGTGTAAGTGTGTGTTTAGAATGTGAGCGCGAGGGTCTAAATAGGCAACATTTGATATCTACTAAGCAGGAATCGCTCCGTAATTGGTTGATGGAGAGTTGTACTCGGACGCAATTTGTTGTGCTTGGCGCTTCCTATTGGTAGCCGTACGCCACAAGTTCAAAATGTCTAGCAATTAAACATAAAGAAAGACAAAAATGCCTTTTTGCTTTGGAGGCATTAGTGTGCACTAAACTCATCCCAATTCTGGTTGGTAGGCGCAGATGCCGATTAATTCCTGCTATTATTACCTCATTAGGGGTTGAATTACTAGCCGCAGTGATCGCTTTTATCGTCGTGTCCATGGTGGCCGTTTCCTCGAGTGCTCCGACGTGATCAGAGTGGTTTTTGATAAATCAAATTAACCACATCGAATTTGCCTGATATCTGATATCGCTAACATGAAAATGAAAAGAGTTGCATTTCGATCAGAAATTGCGATGAAATTGGAGGACCATTTGCTTAACACAGCGAACAGAAACGTATTGGAATAGGTGCAATCTCCCAGCCATATCTGAAGTGTCTGAAATATGTAATTTGCACTAATCGAATGAAAGGCTTCAAGGAAATGAGCACGTCTGTCTACTTAATAAGTAGAGGCAGAGAAATAAGTCCGTGCTGACTGATATGTTGGTTTACCAGAAATTGGAGAGCATTGCGACACACCGATTGTGACATTGGCACTATTCTTGTAAGAATGCCATGGAAAAGTACACAGTTAAACTCTCTTAAAATAATCCCGTATTATTTCAATCAACCGATTGTGCAACTTTAGCAGCCTGTCCACAGTCTCAATTTTCAGATTTCATCAGCGCAATCTGGAACCAATAGCTCGTAAGCATGTTCCAGATCAGCTGAGAAACCAAAGGATTGTTTTGTGTTTATGTCATTAATTTACATGCGATCATATTGTATGGACAATTTTATTCGATAATTCCACTTCCTGGGAAATGCTCCAGTGTTGTAAAATTCTACTTGCTATAGAGTAAATAATATTAAAAATGTTAAGTGATCTATCTGGCTTATCTTTCAACTAGGACTCGGCATCAGCACTAATCGAATGAGGATTCATCATGTACTGAACCCTATACATAAACTGACATTAATGGGAAATCCAGTTGGAGCAAAATGGTCCACCGCATGCGTTGGGGCCACCGTCAAGCTGATGATTTTCGGCTTTATTTTGCATATAATGAACGACAATACCCACAATCTTCATTCCACACCTCGTGAAAGGGACCCGCTTGAAAATTAACCCAGATACTCTTTTCCGACATGTTCTTGTAAACCTTGAGGATCCGTTGCCTCCTTCTAAAGGTTGTGCATTCATCTTTATTTCAATGACCAGAAGCAACACCCCATAATGAAATCACAACAAACTTAGTAATGGGCGTCATTCTACGCATTTCGTGGTGCACTTCGATTGAACTAAAACATTACTACGGATCTTCGTCAGCATTTCAAATCACCCCTTTTTCTTGGCTAAGTGCAAATTTCTTGTTAATGGCATGATTGAAGGCCTTTATGATTTGTTGACCAGGCGCAGGAGACGCATATGAGAATTTACCGATGGTTATTCTTGGAATTCATGCGGTGTCAAAATGACCTTTAAATATCTCTTTTTGAATTTCATTACGGATCAGAACCATTTCCTATTGCTCCTAATTTTCAGAAACCTCCAGAGTATGTTAAAAATACCGGGAGCAAGATCAGATTATTTCTGCTTGACCATCCACCAGTGGCCCCTCTATTTGTAGACATCTCGTCGTACGTCAACCAGAAGTTTTAAACATCGTATTTATTACTATGTACATTTTTGAAATGAGCAGTTTTTTCTAATTTACACGAGCAAACTTTATACGTAAATGATCAGAATACCAATGAGGTAATTTTACGATAAAAATGATTGCAATTTATTCAGCTAAACGTTAATAAAGCGCAAATGGCCTTTGTAGATAAAATCTAATCACATTGATGCTATCATATATATATATATGTTTTTAAATTGATCAGTATTGAATGCTATAAAAAGATTTGCTACATTTTCGTAGGTAGTTTGAGAATGTGGGCAAACTGTTTACGTAAGACAGATCTGCTCAGTAGACATACAAGTAATAAAGATTTCAATTTAAAGTAGGGAATTTGATTCCGATACCTGTATACGCTTAAATATTCACCTATACTTCGTGTTATTGCATAACTCGCAAAATAAGAGCAGTCTTAGGCTACCATTTTAGTCTTAATCTAAATAATATCTTTGCAAATTTGAGAAAAATGGAAGAGCGCCTTCAAAACACCTAAAAAACTTAGGCATATAGGATGAATATGCTTCAATCCAGATAGCTAGTGCAATCACAACAAGTAAATACTGAGTAGAACTACAATTTGTCTAAATTTACATTGTTAAGCCAGTTGGAAGCTTAGAAATTGCTATCTGTGAAGAAAACTATCCATATCGTCTTAATATGTCAATGGCAATGCCTTGAGACCTGATAATTAGTGTTAGAATTGGCCAGGATGTCGGTCGGAGAAATTGAAATTAAGTGGTCCAACATGCAAAAGCGACAATTTTATGCAAACACGAGAGGGTGCAAACCTGAAATCTCTCTTCTTTAATTCACTAACTGTGTCTACGCTAGGAAACTGTAATGCTGATGATGACATAAATTCCCAGTTAAATTAAGCAAATGTTACAAACTCAGAATTTTGCAAAAAAGGGAAAAATAATATTTTTATTAAAATATGACCGTAATTGACACAAGCGACTTCCAAGTTTTACTAAACACGTAAATCGAATCAGCAGAGTCAATTCATGCTTTACCAATTGGACTGGAGACCTGAATGAATATGCGGAAACAATTTGGCAAATTAAATGAAACACAAGCCTATATTGCAAATGGCCGTGCGGGCTGGACATGGCGCGGTGAATTCTTTCGCTAGTCCAACAGAGCCCGGGTGGCGGAACCCGTCAAGTGGAAAATGAGGTAGGGAAGTGCAGACATGTCAAAGTAAACCGCTTGACGTGGTTTCCTCCGCCTTTTCTGTATTACGGGTTCAGAAAGCAAACTATTAAGTAATTAACTATTTTTTAATCAAATATCATTATCTTAATGGAACTCAGATTAGTGTCAATCGAAATTTACCTAAGAATATATGAAGTCAGCAAATCTTTGTAGAAAACTTGTGTTTGCATTTTTTAGTTATTTTAAAACGCGATTATTCTACAATATGCGTTATACTATCAATAAGTTTTTAAGGCGAAAAATATTTATCGCTAATGTTGAATTAGTAATTTTAAGCAGTTATCTTTTTTTTAACTTCCATCTCCATAAAAGGGCTACCTGTACTTACAGTAATCAGACAAATGCATTCAATTTAGTAAAAAGCTCGAGCGATTTAATAACTACAAGAACATTTTCAACAACATCTATAATTTGTGCGGATTTCGTCGACACGCTGACAACATCTTGCAAAGTGTTGTGATTCGCTACCCCAAGATGCGAATCATGCAGCAGTCTCGGATATAGCAAGCGGCACAATGAATTTTTTTAAATTGGAAAAGAATGGAGGGAATTTCTAATGCCAGCAATTATTAAAGGGCCGCAGGCATAATATGAGTTCTAATTAGGCCATCGTTTACCGCGTGATTTTCTAACGGTCTAGTCAATGTATTTTGAACAATTAGCTTTTTGTAAATTATCGATAAATGTTATTTAAAAGGTTTAACTTTATTTTTACTGAAAATCATGGTGTTGTTTCTCGCTTGATGATTTTGTCTACGCTTTAATAGGTTTCATAGTGAGGAGGAAATCTCCAAAATATCGCAATAACTATGGCAAAAACGTGATTAAGAAGTGGTCAACAAGAATGCAATACTGATTTGCCTGATTTTCTTTTAACTGTTACTCTTACTTATTGCTTGAAATCCCCCTTTATCTTCACTCTTAGCAAATTAATCCTTGACATATGATTGTAAATACAAACCTTATGAAATTAACAGACATCTTTGACTTGATAGTTTAGGAACCTTCCATGAATATGCACTACAAAAGGTGGGAAAACCTTCAAAAAGCATAAGCAAGTGGAAATGTTACGTTCTAATACGAATATATTTGGTGTTTATAGATACAAATAATGATTTAAAAGTAAATTCAGTTTCAATTTTTCCATCCTAAGCCATTTGCAATTTAAACCAAAACACAGATTCAGTCATTAAATAGTAGGTTTCATCTGGTGTACAACAATGCGATTTATCATTTATCTTTAATATACATCGAACATTTTTTTCAATTTTGGCATATTGATGGATGTTTATTGTAATGATTTAAATTCTACGTGGGGCTGTTGTTTGAAAAAACAAGCAATTAATGGCACATTTGTAAAAAGAATTACATGGATTGTAAAATTATATATTACAATAACGAGGATCGCCCATTTTCTCTTGGGTGGTCGGTGAGTGAGTCGGTGTTGATCAGTGAGGCCCCTTTTCTGAAAAAAACACGTGTTAATTAATTAAATTATTAATAGTATTAACTGCTATTCATTAATTAATTAAATCGATTAATTAATTAAGTAGCAATAATTAAATCGATTTCTAAATCCAAAAATATAGAGAGAAATTCATTAAATAAGCACGTTACAAGCACTTTTACCTATTTTTAAATCGAACTGGGAGTTATAGACACAGACAATTCATAGACGTTCAATTGAAAAGGAGATATGAATTTGAGATATTTACAAAGTGCATATTATATATTTGAAAATTTCTCACTGAGTATTTTCTTTGAAACGTGTTTTATGCACATTGGCAAGAGTGCTTAAAATTGCAGTGAACGTTATTTATTTAAAGGCCTCATTATCTCACTGAAGACAAAGACCAAGTTGAATATTTTACTGGAGTCTACCGTCTGAAAAAATATGCATCAATTCATGTCCAAATTTACAGTAAACCTCATATTGGTGTTTCTCGTTAATGATTCTCAATGGGTATCAAGTTTCTTCTCATGTTTATGGTCATTTTTAAGACGGACTCCTGTTTTGGATCAGATCTTGCAAAGCTTAATCGTCGAATTTATTCTGTCAAAAATGTCATAGTTACCATTACTCCCGAATATATTTTTAAATAAAATTAAATGTTTAAAAAAGCATAAGTAAATAAAATTGAGGGGTACTTAGTCATTCCAATAATACGGCTTTTTGGTTACAATAGGTGAATCTAATAAACTGTAGCCCTGAAGAATTTTTAAGGGAATTATATGACCATATTTTTTATTAAATCTGCAGAATTTCAGTTCAAGAGGAAAAAATGTCCGAATTATAAAAATGCAATTAAAGATACATTCATATAAGCTGACGATATTGTGTAGTAATAACGGAACTGCCGGTAATCAGGTAAGTCGTAAAATGCTCTTTAGATGAGTAGTTATACAGAAACATTATGAATGTTTAAAATGTACTCCAAACAATATGTAGAAGTAAGCTTTCGGCTTAACGCCACCACCATAATTACACACGTCGGATGTGAGAAACTCGATGATTATTGCCCAAATACCTATGGTTCTTGCGGGCCGGACATGCGAGGTGACTTCTTTCGCTTATCCAGCGCAGCCAGGATGACGGAATTAGTCTAGTGAAGAAAAAGACAACAGAATAAGAAAAACATCAAAAATAATAATAAATACACCACTTGAATTGGTTTCCTCAGCCTTTCCACTATCGAAATTCCTATTAATTAATTTTTTATTGAAGCCCTCAGATTAGAGGAAAAATATTTGCTTTCCTATCAGTTTCACGTCATAGATCTTGTAGTCCTTGCATTGCACGAGAATACATCCTAGTATTTCTGCTGTATGAATTTAGGTTAGTCGAATTGGACCTTATACATGCCCAGAATTTTACAAACTACTACAAAATAGCAATATCGGGTAGTTTTACTGACTATGTACTATATGGTATTTTAATTTGGTTGGCCGCATCCAATGATTTGGTTGGAGGTACTGAAGCAATGCGCACTGCAGGAATGCACGAATAATGCAGTATTGTCAATGGGAACATTTCACATTCTAAATGGATATATCAGATTTTGACAAACCTTAAAACGATGCGCACCTTCAGATACCCGTTGTTATGAAATGTATGTCATAATGTCATATGTCAAAATTAATTCAATAGAACTTATTGCATATAAGTAAGTAAACACGTGTCAACAATGTATGATCATTTATTGAATAAATTAACCTCTGATCTGAAAGTTCGACTGCAAGGTGCTTGTTCATGACGAATTTGCTTTGTGAAAAGTCTTTTGTCCCTCTATACTAGAAACCGGTCATTTAGAACATTTAAAACAATTTGAACATTAAGTCCATCTTACCTGTTTCCGAAATGGAATCTAATTTTAAGCGTGCATTTGTTGAAACTCCATTTAGATTTGTTTTTAATTCTAGTCAACATATATCAGTCTAACCTTCTTTTATGCCTCAGAGCAATTCAATTTAATAAAATTTAATCGTTTGGATAGTATTCTACATGTGAAAATATACTTAATAATAATCAGTAAGCAATATTGGAAAATAATAAGCACTCTTAATAATCTATTATAAACGAACATTGCAAGCAGAAGTATTTTTATCGTGAGATATTAATTTTCCTTCCGTCTCAACAAACCTAGTAAATCAGGCACACACAACTTTTCATCTTGACTACACTTCGAAGGTCATAACCTAACACTATTGAGCTATTAAAATTGTGTTAATATCAAAGCAATTTTACATACTTTCAGGAATACCGATCGTTAGATCGAAGCCTTGCCCAAATGGATGATGTTCACACAAGTATTCGAGTCATCGATAAAAGCTTTTAATTAAGGACAGCTTATTAGAGCTATTTCTAAATTGATCTCCATCAACTAACGTCCGTCTTATTTAAACGATTGGTCTTATCAGAACTGGTTGAGAGAGTCTTTGTACTTTTAACTGCAAGATATGCAGGCATGTAAAAAATGTTATATAAGAGAACTTATGCGCTGGAGCGTTTAATCATATGAGCATTTAGGCTGTCTTTTGGCTTGCTAGTATCTGTAAGGAAATGGACTTTTCGTTCGGTTTTGATGATTGTGCCTTCTATATGCACAAATCATAGCCTGGGTGAATTTAGCTCTAAATTCGATAGGTTGACTTCATTTTGACGTATATATATGTGAAGAATGAAGATCAACTATTAAAAACTGATTGGAATCCCTTCATCGGATAATATTTACTTATGTATTTATAGGAGCAACAAATAAATGAGTAAAAATATATTTTCTTAGAATCGAATTTTCTCATTTAAATCTTAAACAGTGCATTTTGCAATTTACACCCTTCGAAAATTGTAAAAGTGATTATGTTTTTTCAACACTTTGAGATTCTATATTGCCAATATTACTCTTCGTCTCTTGGGAATTTTATCTTATCATAACTCTTAATCTGCAATCGCTTACACGCTAATTATACTTGTAGGAAGAATAGGCATCTAAACTTGACTTAGGATGGACCTGATATTTATAATAAAACGAATAAAATTATACAAACCATAGTTTTACCAACTATTTATTTAAGCAATTTTTATTTTAATAGTTATTCGTAGTCCCATTTGAATTAGATACTTATTAATCATTTCAAATGCATATAATATAAAATTTAGCCATTGAAACAGTGCATTTGAAACGCTGTTTTACTCAGGCCCATCCCTCAAGCAACGCGTTTCTAAGCGTCAGTACAATTATCACGATTAAGAACAGAAAGCATATGCTTCATAGGATGAAAAAGATTTTTAATCTAAATATAAATTGGCAAATGCAATTTAAATTGGCGTTCACAAAAGGTGGCATAGACGCTATTCACGGACATAAGCAGTCACTAGGTTTGAGACATGACGGCGTTCGAAATCCAATGGCATTCATGCCCCGCTATAATTGCATAAAGGTTCCCCACACCGTGGACATTCCACCCACCCTTTGCGATTTCTTGCCCACCAGACGCTTGAGCACTAGTCTAACTAATTCCCAAAGACCTCTTTCTCTTGACCAATAGGGTACGAATTACGATGTTAATGGATTTTTGACTTGGAAAATAATGTGTCCGCCTAAATTTGGCAAAGCGATAATTTGAGATCGTGCAGACACTCAAACAATTTAGCGATCACCAGAACGTACTCTCAGATGTTAATAAACAAGAAGTAGGCACTCCACAGTCATTTTTATCAGGATTTCGAGGAGTCCACACATCAAAATTCGAAAATTAGATTGCAAAGTTACCGGACGCATATTTTATGTCGATTTAGATAGCGTATCGCTTAAGTGGCCTTAAAAAACCGAAGAAATATATATGCAATTGAAATTAAAATAATCAGAAATTCTTACCTATATCTATATGAATTTTGTTCAGTTATTATTGTAATGTAGCATACAGTGTTGTCATTTGCAAGTTTCACATCCCAAAGTGGTGGAATTGCTTAACTATAAAACGTGGCAACAAATAAAGCAGTGCGTGCCATAAATTTCAAAATTTATATATATAAGTACAACATAAAACTGGAGTTCATTTCATTTTCGAATATATTTATTGAAAAGTAATGCTGAGTTAATATCTACAAAAAGTGGAAAAATTACCCTTTAATATCTTCACATATCTTCACATATCTCCACAAAACATGTTATTACCTGCAACGTCAATAAGAGATGCACTGCGTTTAATTGTGACATTTTAAACGATGTATGAACAGAAATCCAGCAATTGTTGTTACTTTACACACTTTGCGTTACATGTTTTATTGAAATAGTCACCACGTAAAGTGACATAAAGAGAGTGTAAATAATAAAGAAATAATTTGGTGTTTAAGACACTAAACTTTAAATAACTTTAAAGGATTATTTCGATTAACGTAAATGCATAGAGCAGAAATATCAAAGCATGCTCTCATAAATCGCAAATGATATTAAAATCATGACCGTGGAATTTGATAATCATTTTGAACTTCGTGTTTGAGAAGACATAAATAATAATAATTAAATAACTTCGAATCAAATTACGAAAATGTAAAAGGAAACCAATTTAAAAGGAAGCACGGTTGCATGTTTCAGGGAGACTTCATCAGATGCCGATGATGGAAAATTCAGTTAAATCGCAGGATTGCGCGAATTGATTTTTGTATCCATCTTTTATCGAATTTTGTCTATCAGGTTATCAGAAAGCACAAATTATTTGGAAACAAAATGATTTAAGGCGGTTATCATTTGAGGTCAAATATTCAATAAGCGAAGCAAAAGAGTAAATGTTCACTTCAGACTCCACCATTAATTTAATTCTTCAACTATCAAATATGATATGCTTCTTTAAACAAAAACATCTTCATTAGTGGAGCATCTTGTTGAGATGTAGCACCTTGTTATTCGCCATCAATAAGCAAATCTTTTCACGTGCGAGATCACATATAACGATTCCAATAATAATAACAATCATAATAACAATAATAGTAAATCCCTTCTTTAGTGAATATCAACTCCCAAGGCCCATTTCAATGCTTGTGCATGAAAACGCAAATAATGTATATATCAGTTCACTGTCGCAATCCTTCATTAAATGCAATGCTTATTTTCAACATTATATTAATACCTAGTTAATGTGAAGTTGTGAGTTCCGTTGAATCGACATAATTCAACCATTTTGACCAGCACGAAATCATTTGAGTTTTTTGTATTAGTGCGTCTTGATTCGTATCAGTCTGGATGTCTCATTTTCATCATCGCCGATTTAGATGACACGCGCATTAGCACAGTGTGCTAGCATTCAAGATTGAAAGAGGTCTGAGAGTCTGAGAACTCTTAAGATTCGTGCTCACGTGATTGGAATGCATTGGGTTGTGAATGACGGTCGGTCTGGATATGATGCGGTCATCACTTTCGTTATCCTGAGAGAGCCTGGGTGACGCGATTTATCCCGCGTGATTAATGCTCACACGGCTGGAGAATGTAGAAAACGAGAGGTATTGCGAGCGAGTTGAGCTGGATTCGGGTACGGTGAACGTAGCACAGATATCACACAAGATTGTGAAAATTAATATCTAAAAATGTTCCGAAAAGGACTTGTTTTTTAATTTAAATAATCAGTAATGAAAGCTTGATTGACCTTTAAGGTTCCGGTTACGGTGATATCCGTCGTCTGACTGCTTAACAGGTACTATGACTCACTAAGACATAGCACGCGTTAAGTGACGGCTCCCCTGTGGCTAAGAATGCATGAAGGAATTTAGCTCGATGTCGAATAAAGGCTTATGTTTCATTCAGCTTATCAAATTGGTTCTGTGTGTTCATTCTTGTCTTTCCCCGAATTCGCAAATCTTAAAATGACTCTACTGAATTGATTTGGGTGTTTAGTAAAACTCTGGAGGTCGTCAATGTCAATTACGGTTATATTTTACTATAAATTGTTTGTTTTCTATTTTATTTTGCAAAATTCTCACTTTATAACATTTTCCCATTTTATATGGGAATTTATGTCAACATCAGTTTCGTAGTAATCTAACGTGTACACAGATAGTGTATTAATGAGGAGAGATTTCAATGGGAAGGCGGTTTTGCATCATAGAAGGTTTGCAACCTGCATCGCGTATGCATAAAATTGTCGCTTTATCAGGTTGGACCACTTAGTTTCAAAGTCTCCACCCAAATTCCTGGCCAATCCAACCACTAAATATAAGGTCTCAGTGCATTGCCATTGACATATTAAGACAATATAGTTAGTTTTTCCAAAGATGCCAATTTCTGAACTTACAACTGACTTAACAGTGTAAATTTAAACACAATTTAGCTTTAATCAGTATTTACTTGTTGTGATCACACTAGCTATCTGAAGTAAAGCATATACAACCTATATTCGCAAGTGGTTTGGAGGCTCTCTTCCATTTTTCTCAAATTATTCTTATTTTAGTAATAAGCGGAAGACGAGAAAGGACATGTGCAAACGATTTTACGAGTTATGGAATAACATCAAGCATCAGTGAGTATGTAGGCGCATACATGCAACAAAATCACTTTTTCTACATTAGATACAAATCTATATTATTTTTAAGTCTACTAAATAGGTCTGTCTTACGTAAACCGTTTGCCCATTCTCTTAAACGGCCTTCAAAAATTGAAAGAATTGCAATCGCGTCATGGTGAAATTACCTCATTGATTGGTTTGCCAGTGCCAAAGCACAAACCCGCCGATCTAACATCAGGAGTAAAATAGGAAAGTTCTTTGTAGTCGTGGAGAAGTTGCTGATCACGTTGCCAGCTTTCATGCTATGGTATGTGACTGTATTGAACAAACTCGTGAAGACGATTGCATTATATATTTTAATTGTGCAACAGCTGCGTAAAACCCAAATTTAAAGAGAGAAAGTTGGTAAATAAATTGTTATCCTGGTAAAATCCTGTCAAGTCTGATGACTTTCTATTTTTAAAATTGGTATCTGTTCACTTAAAAATTATTTCTCGAACGAAGTTAGCAGTTCATAAAAAAACATTACCTTCGATGAGGACAATTCTATAAATCAAGGTAGTAAGAAGCCATAAGAAACTGTTGCCAATAAAGAGGAGTAAGTAGGGGCAACAAGATTAAAAACCCTGTTAATTAAAAAATAATTAAGTAAGAGCAGATATTACTGCCTGGCCATCTACCGCATAACTTTATTTTATCCTTTATAAGTTGTACTTGTCTCGTTAATGTAATCTCTCTAAAACGTTATTCGAAATCAAACTAAATTGTCAAATTATTAAGTGAATCTAAGTATACCATTCTTCTCGAAAAATGCTTCAAGGCAATATGTCAAAGGTACTGCGAATGTACTTCTCTCTGGACTCAAAGACTGCAATAGGGAATGTTGACCTTTATGAGAGGGTAATGATGGAAAGACCACCGGTTATTTATTAAATAAAGACGGCTAGAAAAGCTCACAAATGGAAAGATCAGTTTGGCAATTCGATGTGGGTCCCTGTTTGTATGAGAGAGCAAATTAGTTTATATCTAAATGAGTTCGATTAAGTATGGGAAGAAACTTCAACAGTATAATAGCATTGAGACATGGTAGTTTTACCGAATAAGGTGTTAACACAAAAAACTAGCGAAAAGCATTAAATAGTGATTTCTTGATGATTTCAATGGTTTCAGTCACCCTGTTCTCATAATCCATCTTCCAGTTACAGCATTCCATACAAGAACCGGTCACGCTTGTCAACGGTCAAAGTTGATCTGTACTTTGTATTCCATTTAAGGTAGGTATTGGTTCATAAAGATAATGCGTTTCTGCAATTGTGGTAGACACTCACGAAATGAAATTAAATGAATATCCTGTCCAATTGAAAAACAACCAACCCTCAAAATATCATGCCTTCCGTTTTTTTCATTTTTGAATAAAATTACCACGCAACGACAGAGAATTCATTTTATCTTTGAAACAGCTTGTTGTATTTTTCGATATTCAAAAAATGAACGGCGTTACCGAGATTCCACAAATATTTTTTAAAGACACCAGTGAAGGCATTTGCATTTAAGTTAATTTCTTTAACCATGTTGTGCCAATAACCATTAAGATCAATGTGTTTTATAAGTCACTTATCAATTTTCAAAGTTAATCCAACGAAGCCTTAAATATACGTGCACGATCAGTCCATATATTTTATCAATAGATCAATTTAAAAGTACCTCCTTCATCGGTAGACTGGTTGCGAAATTATTAGTAGAATGCAGTGTTAAATAATGTCAGCCCCTTGGAAAATGATAATTTTCAGTCCTATTTTAATTTGAGATGCAAATACCGGCTCGTGAATCCTACACTATTAATTAATACCTTACCTTAACAAAACTATTGAAAGTTATTCATCACTTTCAAAATAAAAGAAGTTTAAATGAGTTTTTTGTTTAAATTTTTAACCATTATTTGTCTTTTTTAGATTTTTCTAATGGTAATCTACCAACGTTTTGCTCACGCTACTGCATTTAAAATTGGCGATTTTGCACTTTCCGAAAACCTAATCTTGTAAATATTGACAATGTTTTATTTGTACGTTTAATAAGCAACTTAAAATTTCGGTATACTGAAAAATTGTTTCCATGTAACACTTGGAGTGTGTATATTTATAGGAAATCATAAACTGCTATGCTGCGATTTGTTTTTGTTGAAATTCAACTTAGACAAAAAAGTGACAACTCTGATTTCACGCTTTTTGCAACATGACGGTTTTTCACAATCCACGTGTTTTGATGAACGTGTGGCTGCACGAAGTTGGACCATTTAGTTTGCATTTCTTCACCCAATTTCCTGGTCATTCGAACACAAATATCAGGTCTCAAGGTCATGTCATCGGATTATTCAGACAGTTCTATTTTATTAAAGGATGTCTCTAGAAGTTCATAATGGCTTGAAAGTGTTCCATTTAAATGAAACCTAGTTTTATTCAATATATTCTATGTTTGACCACATCAGCTATTTTGATTAAAAGATAATCAATCCAAATGCCCAAGTGAAAACCTGTGAAAATCCATTTGGCCCTTGTCTCCGTTTATTCATATCTCGACCAACGGTTGAGGTAGCAAATCATGCCTATTAAATATTCGCCAAGAATGCATAATAGGCATTGTAATTGATGTAAGTATTGGCAGCTGAAATATTTAATCAGTAGTAAATCAAATGAGACTTTTCTAGATGTTGCACACACTACTTTGGCCTTGATGGGGAAAAAGATCGTTTCATTACTAGAGCGATCTTTATCACAAATTGCGTTTCATGTTAGACTAATGAGAACATATTACTTCCTTGCAATTTATCAGCATTTGTACAGAATCACATGGACACTGATGCAATTAATAAGCTCACCATGATTTCTGAGCCTTTTTTTCAAACTACATTTCCATTTTAGACAAAAGTAGTGGTGAAACTTGTTGTAACTCCCTTGATTAACATAGTGTAAACTTTAATCATTATTAACTTGAAAATAAAATCATTGGAAAGAGGGATGCACTAACTTCTTTAATAAGAGGTCTATTTAGAATCTACGTGCAATATGTCCAATGAATAGGTTGATAAGCAAGGCATAAATTGCTAATGCTTGCAAATTCTGCATCCTAATATGTTAAGATTGCATGCATGATAAATCGCGACAGCAAGTGTAGGCTGTGTCATAGATAACTCAAAAATTAAATGTGGGGACGTGCTATGAGGAGGTTAAATAAACCTTGAAAAACAGCGCAGATAACCGAAATTTGGTTTTCAGCATGCACTATGAAATGAGGTAAAATACCTTTCTATTTTTTGTACATGTGCTATTTCAAGTAAGAAGCATAGGCGCCTATTTGTTTTAAAAGTAAAATCAATAAATGATGATCAATCAATCAGAAATTGCTGAGCTACAATCGAGTCTGAAATCCCTCTCCTCATTGAGGCTTATTATGAACCATTATGTACGGAAACCTGTACTCCTAAGGAATCGTTGACTCGGTTTATTAAATTATTTGTGCATAACAATGCCATTATGACTTCATTATCAAAAAAGGAAAGAGAGGCGAAACTACCTAGTCAGGTCCAAACATTGTGACTGCAGGTTTAGAAAGAGGTTTCATTGAGCAAACGCACTTATTAAGTCTTAGCAAAACAACCGGAATATCTCAGCTAGAACAGACACCTTCTAGCCGATGACATGGTGGAATAGTTTTACGGTGGGCCAGGGAATTCAATCTAGACATTCTTGTCTACTAGACTCCCAGATCAAAACCTGACGCAAACTTCCAATCGATTCGCTAAACCGATATTAGTTTGATTTACATAGTTTTCCAAGAATACTGATCAGGAGATCAAAAACGGTTCAAGCCTACTCCATTGGACGAAATTCACTCACGCATTTCAATTCCTCATTCAAATTAACTTAACACCAATATTTCAATTTGTTACATTGAAACCACCATATCAAAACGAAGAAATATGCCTGAAACCCACTGTGTAATATTATACTAAATCGGATATTTCTTCTATAAGTGCTACAGACAAACGTAGTGTGACTCAGTTTTATTAGGATTATTGGGCTTTGAAGGCTATTTGGTATTAAACATGACATGTTCTATTCCTTATTTATTTCAATGTTTTCAACCTTGTGATAGTTAGACAATTGTTCTACTGATGCTGGTCCTGAAAATACGTTTGTTAAACGAAAGTCAGTCATTACTGGCTAAGAATGAACTGAGTGATAGTTTATTCTACGAATAAATCATGGCTGCACTCTGTTTACTCATGAAGGCTTGCTGCAGACATTACTGTTTGCCTTGAACATAAAAGTGAACGTCAGGTGAAAGACTGTTCAAAATATCTCTTTCCTGCTTATTTTTAAATGAAAACCAGAGATTAGGCACCACCACCTGCTCGGATCCTGACCTATTGATTTATTTGCTGGAAACGCAACGGATCCATTGCACAAACATGCGTCTTAACAAGTGAAAAAGAGCAACTTATTGCTTAGTAGAAGAAAATCGGAATTTCTCCGGCGCAGTCTAAGGAATTATAAACGAAGATATGGTAGGCTAGTGTTGCTAAGAAATGTTTTCTTCACATTGGAATGTCTGTTTAATTTTACCAAACGTGTCAAGTAAAGGCATAAACTGTAACCCGAAGCCTTTTAGCAATCTACATATTATGTTGACTTCATCTTTAATTTTTTTCAAGGCGTACTGATCGGCATATCAGAAAATTATAAAACACCCTAATGGACGATATCATCTTTAATATTTTGAACAAAGAAAATATATAATACGAAATACGATTACTGCCGACTTATGCTGTGGCGCATTTAACTAGAGTTTGTCTATGTTAATCTTCACAAGATAACTTTCTTGTTCTAAAGCTTGGAACCATGTCACGTACTCCGCCAATTTGTGAATCGCCATCGCAGCCTGAAAACGAAAGAGATAGTGTGAGTGAGTTGGGCTGGATTCCGGTACAATGAAAGGAGCACAGATATCGCAGGAGATTATGAAAATTAATAGCAAATTTTCCAAAAAGGAGTTGTTAGCTTATCCCAATAATATTCGTTGACACAATCGGTAATAAAAGCTTGCTTGATCTTTGGGTTTCGGTTACGGTGACGTCCGTCTTCTGACGGCTTAGCTCGCACTGTGCTTCACGAATACATAATAATAAGCGTGAAGTGATGGCTCCCATGTAACTAAGAATTTATTAGGAAGATAGTTTGATGTCAAATAAAGGCTAATGTTTCAATTGGTTTGTCAAATTGGTTCTGAATATTTATTCGGGTCTTGCCCCTATTTTGCGAAGCTTAACATGACTCTTCTGAATCAATTTAGGTGTTTATTAAAACTCGGAGGTCGCCTACGTCCCACGTGATCGGACACAACGTGTACTATTCGTACTGCCTAGGTGTCATAGCCATCGGTTACAGCAAGTGATTCTAAGAAACTTTCGTTTTTGAAGGGTTATAGCCAAACAATGGTATTGCCTGGAAATCCACCGCCGTTCCAATGATTTTCCTTATGATTCAATAATCAGCTGCAAAATTAATAGGGGATTTCGCACTACAAAGTTCATTCTATTGTTATTCAAAAAGCGACAACCCATGTGGCTAGAATCGCTAGAGAACGGCTGAACTAGGAGGGACATTCTAATGAATTCCATCACCTCACCGCCCAGACCTCAACTGTGCCACTGTGGTTGATTTTAGAGATTCAGACAAAAAAGTCGCTGATTTCTGCCTCTGCCATCGTCTCTAAAGCAACTGGGTAAAGGTACTTTAACTGAAGAATGAGCTAAAATTCCCTTGGAAATATGTATCAGAACTTGACATAGTTTAGTAGAATTTGCTTAAAATTTCGTTACTTAATATGTTAGTTTAAAATTACTGCTTTAAAAATATTTAAAACTTTTGCAGACCTCTCGGTCTTTGCAAGGGACGAAATCGTTGTTCCTCGTATGGCAGGCGCTATCACAACATGAATTGACGTTTCACAATTTACTGTCTCAAAAATTAATGACTGCAGTCTATGAAAGAGAAGGGAAAACCCCGTCCTCAGCAGAGATCAGGTATGGTCGAAAGTCCAGGCTGTTGTCTGAGAGAGACAGACTGACTGAAAATTAATTCTTAAGGGGGGATCGCAAGATCACAACTCCTAATAGCACTAAATGCCTAGAGAACCAAGTCCCAATATAATCTGTTCCTCGACGGGAGCTTCACACAGGAGCGGGATTCGACGGAAGAGCTGTAATTAGAAAACCGCTGTCCTCATAGACCACTAACGTTTCAAAATGCTTAGAAGTGGTGTAGAATTGGTCTCTCTATTAGCTGTAAAAAATGCGGTTTTCTCTGACGAATCATGATTTACTACCATGTTTACCACCTCCGGCCGGTTTCACTACGTTTGGAGACATCCGAAAGGAGCGTTAAATCCAGACTACTGCCTGTTCCCAACCGTAAAACAAGGCATGGGTTCCATAAAAATGAGCTAGTGTGCTGCTTCTTGGAAATCTACTTCCGGGCCAAAGATTTCCCTTCATGGAAGAGGAATTAACAGCCTAGACTATTTATGGAATTTAGCGAGTGGCCAAGTTTATCCTATGGTTTTTGAAGGGCAGTGGTCTCAGAATGAGAACGCAGATTTCTTTCAAGATGATGGTAATGCGGCACCAATCCATACAGTAAAATTGCCTCACGAGAAATGTTCTAATGAATTTGAACATCTCGTCTGACACCACCACAAATAATGGTGATTTTAGGAAATTAAGCAGGAAGTCGATGTGTCTAAAATAACTAAGTGAGAGAGTTTCAGCTAAAGAAAGGGTCACAAATCATTCGTTTAAGAAACAATGTGTCACTTTTATGAATCAATACTTCTGAGAATTGCAGCTACACCCTATTAATTACCACGGTGTATTCACTATCATATCCTACCGATGTATGTTAGCTGGTGCCATTTTAACAATCTCTTTTAATTCGATTCCACATCTTATTTCGACATTGGACTATTAATGAACTTCCGAAGGAAACCTTGCTATCGACGATAACATTGATATCTTCATTATCTACTTCCAATTCAAAATCTCTGATTACTAAGCCAAATTCATTTTGAGTTAGCTTATGGTACTTATCAATCAGCGTTGAGGAAAATGAAAGTCTTGCTAATGCAGGTAGTGATGACCAATTTACAGGGAATTGCATAGGATAAACGGCCTAGAAACGCGGTTAGTGTGAACACATGGGTTCTGTTCAGTGCACTTAGGCTTTTCATCGCTAAATCCACAAAAAAGAGACATTAGAAAATTATTTCTTTCCATTTTGTGCAATTATTTAAAAGGAAAGTCACAAAGTTGTTATCGGAACTTTATGAATCAATCAAAAGGTTGAGGTCGAAGCTAAGCATGACAGAAACTTATGGCATAAAGATTTCGTTTTCGTGAAAGGAGTTTGGAAATAGGAAAGTCTTTTAAAAATATTAATCGTGAATTCTTAAAAGGGGAACTACTCGAAAATTTTCAATGAAAATATTTTATCTAGAAGGCTTTTGGTAAGCGATGCGCGATAGATTCGTCTGATTTAAAGTACGTGGAACGTATGGTGATCACAAAGTGTTGTCTATAGAATAATGATGGAGCACTTTGATTTACTTACTGAGTTTCTTCCAGTAGACCCTGTTGAGTTTCCCGCCGTAGTCTTCAAAACTTCTCCGTTTTGAATATCTTTTTATATGTTGTTAAATCTCGCTCACTTCTCTGTGTAATTAATTGCTCTAATGGTTAGTGATCGCCAATTGTGTTAAGAGAGGCACAAGCCAATGAATGATTTGGTCATTCATAATAGATGCTTCAAGATAAAAATAAACTGATTCATAAGAGATAGAATATTTCACTAGATAAATTAATATTTTTGTCGAGTTTGTTTGACAGTTTGATCTAATGCACTTGTAGCGATACCAATTTTAATTGCAACATAGAAGTTGCGTTATGCAAGAAATATTGTGTATCAACCCATGGCAAACGTGCCCTCCACACGTAGTGCAGGCGCATTTAAATTAATTTCATTGGGAATATCTGTCTTATTAATAAGTAACCTGGAAACCATTTTATAGGGAAATATAAAGACTGCTTAGTGTTGTCTCTCACAGTCGGATGCACCTGTGCACTTTTTTAGTTTGACACTTAAATGAATCCACTTCGAGCCCCGGCTCCAACACTTGTTCTGCTAACCAGGCTTATGAAAACCAGCAAATGAGGACACCACTTAATCCACAGCCAGTTTGTTACTTCTCTCTCTAGTTCACTTCACTCATTAGTGATATCTTACCCATTAGTCAACGAATTTGTTTAATTTTCACAACGATTACACCCTAATTCGTTTCTTCACTGGTAACCAATTCTTGCTAAAGAAGATATAAATCAGCTTTAAATTTTGTTCCACATAGAAATTTCTTGCAACCTCTTTTCACGTGAGTCATGCTCTCCTCAATAATAAATCTTTTCAGTCCATTATATTTCGTGTTTTCATGCAATTTATGGAAGTCAAACTGAAAGAGGATAACCATTGTCAGGAGGTTAGATTTGCTAGAAGATTAGAAAATTATTTCCTTGGCTACATGCAGTGCACGGCTTATTGATTCCATTATTTTCAAATGCAACAGAGATGGATTTGATGTTAAATAAAAGGTGACACTACAGAGTGCGAACGTACCTGTCTATGCCTGTCTACTTCACGGAATATTTAGACTTTAAACCGCCCCAAAAGCAGAGCAATTTCCAAACATTGATAACAATATTAATTATTCAGGGTGAGAAACATATACCTAGGTGGCGCAAATGAGTTAATTAATTATTCCTACTAATCACGAGGGATGGAGCTGATATACAAGCTCAGCACTCGTCATGCTACATTGAGATCTCTGTGATTTCTATGCATGTTCGCATACATATATACTGATCTGTAGATTAGCACCATTCAATATTACCTAGTTGGATGATATCCACTAGCAAATCGTTGGATAGGCGGAGTTTCACGAAATAGGATCAGAGATCAACTTGAAAATCCCCTTTCATGTTTTGCGGTTGAGAGGAATCCGCCTGAGTTCAGATAGGAAGTTTCATCTCCTTAAGGGCAGCAGCTTTCTTGGAATGCATGCAAGTAAATATTCCTCCACCTCTGAATATAGGATTTTGAAGTTGAAATGAAGACCACTACCCAGTGCCACGTACACATCAATTAAAAATTATTTGCAACAGCTAGCTCACTATATTTGCATAAAGCGTTGTTTGATCAGGCTATTCATAATTTTGGAAAAAAATCTTCGAAGTTTGCAAATGCGTGTCTTTGAACTTTTGTATGTGATTTGTCATTGCTTTTGAAGGAGGGTTGAGATGATTTCATTGTCATAGAAGCTTCTCTGATATATCAATCGTAAAGAAGAATCCGACTTAATGTTCGTGTTAAGTAAAAGGAATTGGAAGATAAAATATGCTCAGTCAGGCATGTAGTCACCACTAGAGTCGTAGTTCCTTCTTTTCGCCAAATGCTTAATAACTTGCCAGAAAAAATGCTATCGGTAATGACAGTATCGCATAGGCTTTAGAATATATGGTTCACGGTCTTAGAATATGTATCTAATTAACTAATATACGTTGTAGCTGCTTATGCAACTAGCGTTTGTAATTAATAATTTCTATTGGATATATCATTTAAAAAGCTACTGTATATTTTTTGCAAAACGGACCGGTGAATCTACAAAATAGGTGTTTATAATTGGATGACGAAAGGTATGCTAAAGTTTAAAATATATTGTTTCATCTAGTTGTTTGATTCAATTCGTTCACTTAAAACACTTGAAACCATAATACGATGTACATACTACTATTAACCTTTCACAAAGTTGAAAATATTTTTCTTTAAGTGATCGCCATTCGAGAGATCTATTTGGAGTTAAAGTGATTGTTATGCTAAATAATACTTGCAATTACTTCCTTGGTAATATAAAACCGAAGATGGGAGTATGGAGTTGACTGCGCGCTGCCGTACGGAGTTGCATACACTAATTCTCTTGACAGGACACAAGTTGTGACTAAGAGATTTGTGATTGAAGCGTGCCGTTGGCGTCCTGTCCTTGAAACCAGTATCCATATCGGCACAGCGCATAAGCGCTACATAAGCCCTGTCACCCTTTGGAATAGGAAGAGTTAAAGGCTAGGGACTTGGGAATTTCGTCAGTCATGGGGTTCGAGGGGAGGGGGTGGGATGGATGCTAAGGACGTGGGATCTGGTTTGACTGGTTCTTCGTGATGGGAAAATTTGCCTCCTCTACTTCCATAAAATTGGCCTTGAGTCAGTCTACGCGCACCAATGTTTCCCCCAAACGAATAAAATATTGAGTGTTTTATTCGCACGTCTTTTTACTTTGAAGGGCCCATCTTAAGTTGGCTGCAGTTGCGTCCATACTTATCGCAACGTAAAAAAACGTGGGTACAAGTCTTCAGCTGCGGTAATGGACTTTGGATCAGCCTTGATAAGGATGCTGACAATTTCTGGCAGTTTATGGAGGAACATCTCACGAAAATATTCCTTTTCCACTGAGAGACCAGGAATCAGTTGTACATCATCTGCCGACGGAGTTTTGTTTGTTTGGAATCCCCTAGTTCAAGGTGGGTCGCTACCTCGTAATTGTAACCGCTTTCGAGAGTATTAAGCTTAGCTTGACTGTTGCCTACTTCTACTTGGTGGATGTCTCCTCGTTGCTTCTTTGGAGGGGAAAGGATGACGTGATGTAGCTGGTTGGCAATGTGCTTTGGTAGCTTCTCCACAACTACATCGAACTTTGCCACTTCACTGCTTGTGTTAGCTCGGCGGGATTGTGTTTAGGCATGGGCACACCAACCTGCTGCGCAGTTAAACGAAAATTGGCTTTATCTAATGCTTCAATTTTAAGGCATTCAAAAGGGTGAGAAATCATATATTATTACATAGACTCTATAGATCATCATTATGTACATTCCCTCTCTAAAAAAATGACAATTAGAAAATTTTACGAACGTGGTAAGAACAATCCCTGAGCACAAGGAGGTTCAAGTCTCAAGATGCACAGAAGTCATCATTTCACAAGGTATGCAAACTATGTAGTGAAACATTTCTTATTTTGCAGAGAAGACATTTTGGTAACTCCCTTACAGACCATGGTTCTTTTTTAGCTGAATATTTTCTATCAATCTCATAAGTAAATTATTTGGTTTGCCAGAATGCACATCTTGCAGATTAATTTAATTAATTGATTTTCAATATAATTATATTTGAGATAAGAAGGTATATCTTTTAGTCCAGGTTACTCTTTCCAAACTCTCGAAGAAATCAATGTTTTAGCTAGCAGCAAAATCACCAACGCTATCGAAAGAATAGACCTTGAAGATGGACTGACGTTGTCACGCTACACAAAAAATAATGTGTGGCAATCAAGCTGTCAGAAAACGCTTAAGTCAAACTTGATTTACGTTTGTGAAACATCAATAAATGGGTTTGAAATACAGGAATATGGTTTGAAAATTGTAAGTCGCAATTTCAACTGATTATTTTATGACTCGTTTGTATATTTTTGATTAATTTTTCACTAATAGGCTAATGCTCACCGTTTATCCGGCTGGGGAATGTCTATCTTCATGAAGAATCTACGTTTCGATACATATGATAATCCGCAGGACAAAATAATTTAACTTTAAAAGAAAAGCGTGACCTCTCAAATGGGCCTATAAGTCGCACTGCATGGGTATATTTGACACGCTGAAAATAATTAATTAAATTAATTAAAAGAATAAATTCATGTTTGGTTTCTGTGGTGGTCCATTATTTCTTCAGAACATTTATTGTATTTGCCTCCTATATATTCTTTTTACTTTCTAAACCACGTATAATTGTCTATGTTATGTCTTAGGAAAGTTAAACCTCTAACTTGAACTCCATGAGCCAGTGTTAAAGGGATATAAAACGCTAAAAAAAGTTGATTAATTTATAAGCAAAAGCTATTTAAGCCTGCACGTATGTTTTCTTGCAATTAAAGGTCATAAAATGTATTTTATTCTCTGGATTCTTCGTACAAGCCCAATTCGTATTCAAATAAATAATACTTGTTGTTCCATAAATATGGACCAGCAGAATAAAAAGAAATGCAATTTGGAAATATTTAACTTGTTGTGCAACTTTGCTTCCTAGAGGATTTACAAGAAGCTGTGCGCTGCATTTAACTGATACTCCGGTGGAGAAATTAGCACCCGCTAAGGGAAACGTGTTTTTTTATTTCACACCAGCAATTTTTTCATTTATACGCTTCTATGTATTTCTTGTAGGGTGTTTTGGCAGACTAAATCAGCAAATATTATAGGCGAATTATCTTTTCAATGGAAAATATTTTTTCATTTTATAATAAAAGTCAATTCTTGCAATACTCCTTATTGCGATGGTAAATTCAAGAAAAACTGTATTTGTACATTAAGAAAAAAATGTTAGTGTGGTTAATAAAACTGATATTTCTTTCAAATTTAACAGAAAAGTGTTAACCGAATAGTTTAAGCTAGGAAACGTTACCAAGACTTACAAATACTTATATTTACCTCTCTGCAGATTTTTTCAGAAAAGAGCAGTTTTCCAGCTTAAACAAGCAAAATTTAAACCTGAATAATCGAAATATCAATGACGTAATATCACCATTGCAGTTTATTCAAATAAACTTTAATAAAGCGAGATTAATCATTGTAGGTCAAAATCAAATCACATTGATGCTCACATAAAAATATATATAGTTTTTGAATTGATCACTATTGAATGCTATAAAAGATGCGCTACACTTCGTAGGCAGTTTGAGTGTGTGAGTAAACTGTTTACGCATGACAGACCTATTTAGTAAACAAAAAAGTAGCAAAGATTTATAATTAAATTAGGGAATGTGATTCCGATACATGTATGCGCTTACATTTTCACCGATACTCGATGTTATTCCATAACTCGCAAAATCGTTTACATATGCATCTTCTCGTCTTCGTCTTATTACTAAAATAATGACAATCTTAGGCAACTTTTGTAGACTTAATCTAAATTATATCCTTGACAATTTAAAAAAAATGGAAGAGAGCCCTCAAATCACTTAGGCATATTGGATAAATATGCTTTAATCGTGATAGCTAGTGTAATCATAACAAACGAATAATGTTTATAGTTACAATTTGTCTAAATTCGCACTGTCAACCCAGTTCGAAATTAAGAAATTGGCATTTAAAAAAACTACCCATATTGTCATAATATGTCAATGGCAATGCCCTGAGACCTGATATTTAGTGTTAGGCTTGGCCGGGATGTTGGGTGGAGACACTGAACCTAAGTGGTCCAACTTGATAAAGCGACAATTCTGAGGAAAAAAACGGGGGAGGAGATGGTGCCAACCATGCGATGAAGCAAAACCGCCTTTCCTATGAAATCTCCACTAATACGTTACCTGTGTCAACGCTACGATACTACAATACTGATGATGACGTAAATTCGAAGTTAAATTGAAAAATTGTTACAAACTCAGAATTTAGCAAAATGAAGTGGAGAAATTAATTATTAGTAAAGTATAATTGTAAGTGACATAGGCCATCTCCAAGTTTTACTAACCACCTAAATTAATTTAGTAGATTCATTTTAAGCTTTACAATTTAGAGGCGAGACCTGAATGAATATGCAGAAGCAATTTGACAAATTAAATGAAACACAAGCATTCATTACAACATGGGGCGTACGGGTTGGACATAGCGAGGTGAAGTCTTTCGCTAGTCCAAAAGAGCCCGGGTGGCGGAACCCGTCAACTGAATAATCAGGCGGGTTAGGGGAACAAAGGCAAATCGTAGTATACTAGTTAAGTAGCACCACTTGACGTGGTTTCCTCCGCCTTTTCTCTACTACGTGTTCTAAGTTTTTTTCTATTGTTAGATCAAGCAGTACTACCTTAATCGAACTCAGATTAGTGCGAATCAAAATCTTCTTGAGATTTGACTCAATAAAACTGTTGAAATTACCATTTTTTATTTTTATTAATATCATTTTTAATATCAGGTCCATCCTAAGTCAAATTTGGCTGTCTATGCATCCTACATATTGTAAATTGTGACATGTATTTATGCACATTTTATGGACTGTAGACAACATTAATATATTAAATTTGGCCCCTGTCCTTAGAGAGACAATGAGGCCTGCAGCAGGCATTTGATATGGATAATATCTTAGAAAATTTACGATACTTTAAATAAATAACGTTTACTGCATTCTTTAGCACTCTTGCTAATAAGAATTAATGACATTACAAAAAATATTCCGCGAGAGATTTCTAAGTAAATAATACGCACGTTGTAGGTAACTCAAATAGATATCTCCATTTCAATTAAGCGTCTATGAAATGTCGATGTCTATAACACTTGGTTCATTTTTATAAAAGTTAAAAAAACGATATAATTAATACTGCTAATTCTGAGTGCCGTACACGGAGAAATGCATGTGTTTTTTTCAGAAAAGGAACACCGACAACAACACCGACATTTCCTTAAGAGAAAAAGGGCGATCCACGTTTTTTAAATATAGAATGTTGAAATGCATGTTATCTATTCATAATTGAATCATCAATTGTTTTTTTATTAAATAACAACCCCTTGTAGAATTTGGATTAATACAATAAATATCCACTAAAATGGCAAATTTAAATAAACTTTAATGTGTATTAGGGTTGATTATAACATCGCATTGTTTTTTGATAATGTTCAAATGGAAAAGATATTTCCAGTTCTGCTTTAAGTAAACGGTAAGACCAGACCAAACAAGATCAAGACAATAATTAATACTTTTTAATTACCTATTCAATTCAAGAAATCTCATGGGTAGTCAACTCTACGCCATTTAAGGCTCAGTCAAATCAACTATTTGTTGTACCTGAAATGATACCTACCATTTTATTGAATGAAATTTTGTTTTTTCGTTTTAATTGTAAGTCGCTTAGAACTAAAAAAGGGAAACTGAAATTTCTTTTAAATCATTACTTATATTTATAATCACAAACGATATTATTACTTAAACGTAATCTATCCACTTATGTTTTTGAAGGTTTTCCCACCATTTGAAGTGAAGTTTCATGGAAGGTTCCTAAACGATCAAGTCAAAGAGGCCGGTTTGTTTCGCAAGATTTGTATTTGCAATCGCATGACAAGGGTTAATTTGCTAAGAGCGAAGATAAAAGGTCTGTTCGACCAATAAATAAGAGTGACAGTTAAATGCAAATCAGGCAAATCAGACTTTCAATCTGTTTAACCATTTGTTTTGTAAGTTTTTGGCAGAGCAGTAAAAAACAACCAAGGTTAATGAGATTTTGGAGGTCTTCTCTTTATAATAAAAGACCAATTAAAGCGTAGACAAAATCAGACAAGCGAGAAACAAGACCATGATTTGCAGTAAGAACAAAGTTAAACATTTTAAAATAACAAATCGATAATTTACAAAATGCTATTTGTTCAACATATATTGACTAGTCTCTTAAAAAATCACGCGGTAAACGATGGCCTACTTAGAACTCATGCTGTGCCTCCGACCTTTAATGATCACTGGCATTAGAAATTCCCTCCATTCTTTTCCAATTTAAAAAAAATCCTTGTGCCGCTTGCTATATCCCAGATTGCCGCATGATTCGCATCTTAGCGTACCGAATCACAACACTTTGCAAGATGTTGTCATCTTGACGACGAGATGACACAAATTGTAGGTATTGTTAAAAATGTTATTGTAGTTAATAAATTACTCGAGCATTTTAATAAAACGGCCACTTTTGTCTGAAAATCACGTAAATTTCAATTGAGAAATTCAATATAAAATTAAATTAAAACAAAATTCAATAGTGGAGAAGCTGAGGAAACCACTTCAAGTGGTGTATCTCTTTACTATTTTTTAGATATTCTTCTTATGCCGTTGTCTTTTTCTTCACTAGACTAATTCCGTCATCCTGGCTGCGCTGGATTAGCGTAAGTAGTCACCGCGCATGCCCGGTCCGCAAGAACCATAGGTATTTGAACACTAATCACCATGTTTCTCACAGCCAATGTGATTAATGTTGGTGATGGCGTTAGGCTGAAAACTAATTTCTATATATTGTTTGAGTATATTTAAAACATTCATAAAGTTTTCGTACAATAAATCATCAAAGGAGCACTTTGCGATTTCCCTGATAACCGGCAGATTAGTTATTACTACTTAATATCTTCAACATATAAGAATATGCCTTTCATTGTATTGTTATTTTAAGGATTTATCTCTTTTAAACTGAAATTCTGCTGATTTAACATTAATTATATTTATGCATTTTTCTCAAACAATTCTTCAGCGTTACGCTTTATTAGATTTACTTATAGTAAGCAAAATAACATATTATTGGAATGACCAAATACCCCTAAAATTTATTTACTTACGCTTTTTTAAACATTTAATCTCTTTTAAGAACATATTCCGATGTCATTGTAGCTATCAAGATTTACTTACCCCACATATTCTCAAGAAGATTTTGATTCGCACTAATCTGAGTTCGATTAAGATATTACTGTTTGATCTAACAATAGAAAAATACTTATTAGTTTGTTTTTAGAACACGTAATAGAGAAAAGGCGGAGGAAACCACGTCAAGTGGTGCTATTTTACTAGTTCACTACGATTTGCCTTTGTTCCCCTAACCCGCCTGATTATTCAGTTGACGGGTTCCGCCACCCGGGCTCTTTTGGACTAGCGAAAGCCTTCACCACGCCATGTCCAGCCTGCATGCACCATTTTATAATATATACATTTGTTTCATTTAATTTGTCAAATTGCTTCTGCATATTCATTCAGGTCACGCCTCTAAATTGTAAAGCTTAAAATGAATCTACTAAATTAATTTAGGTGGTTAGTAAAACTTGGAGATGGCCTATGTCACTTACAATTATACTTTACTAAAAATTGATTTCTCCACTTCATTTTGCAAAATTTTGAGTTTGCAACAATTTTTTTTCAATTTAACTTTGAATTTATGTCATCATCAGTATTGTGGTATTGTAGCGTTGACACAGGTGGCGTAGTAATGGAGATTTCATAGGAAAGGCGAGTTTGCTTCATGGCATGGTTTGCACCATCTCCTCCCCCGTTTTTTTCCTCATATTCGTCGCTTTATGAAGTTGGACCACTTAGTTTCAGTGTCTCCACCCAACATCCCGGCCAAGCCTAACACCAAATATCAGGTCTCAAGGCATCGCCATTGACATATTATGACAATATGGGTAGTTTTTTTTAAATGCCAATTTCTTAATTTCCAACTAAATTGACAGTGTACATTTAGACAAACTGTAACTATGATCACTATTCATTTGCTATGATTACACTAGCTATCTCGATTAAAGCATATTCAACCAATATGCCTAAGTGATTTGATGGCGCTCTTCCATTTTTTTCAAATTGTCAAGGATATAATTTAGATTAGGTCTACAAAGGTTGCCTAAGACTGTCATTATTCTAGTAATAAGACGAAGACTAGAAGATGCATGTGCAAGCGATTTTGCGAGTTATGGAATAACATCGAGTATCGGTGAAAATGTAAGCGCATACATGTATCGGATTCACATTTCCTAATTTAAATATAAATCTTTACTACTTTTTTGTTTACTAAGTAGGTCTGTCTTCCGTAAACAGTTTGCTCGCACACTCAAACTGCCTACGAAAGTGTAGCAAATCTTTTTAAAGCATTCAAAATATATCAATTCAAAAACAATATATATATGCATAAGAGCATCAATGTCATTTGATTTTGATATACAATGGTTAATATCGATTCATTAACGTTTATTTGAACAAACTGTATTGATATTTCGATTATTCACGTTTAAGGTTTGCTCGTGTAAGCTAGAAAAACTGCTCTTTTCGAAAAAAATTGCATTGAGGTAAATATAATTCTGTGTAATTCTTGGTAACGTTGCGTAGCTTAAACTATTCAGTTAACTATTTTCTGTTAAATGTAAAAGAAATATAAGCTTCATTAACCACAATAGCTTTTTTCTTAATGTACAACTACATGAGGCACAGTTTTTCTTGAATTTATCATTGCAATAAAGAGTATTGCAAGAATTGACTTTTATTTTAAACGAAAATATAATTTTCATTAAAAAAGATAATTCGCCTATAATATTTGTTGAATTCGTTTGTCCAAAGCACCCTTCAAGAAATAAATAGAAGCGCATAGATGACAAAATTACTGGTGTGGAATAAAAAACACGTTTCTCTTAGCGGGTGCTAATTTCTCCACCGGAATATCAGTTAAATGCAGTGCACAGCTTCTTGTAAATCCTTGAGGAAAAAAAATTGCACAACAAGTTAAATATTGCCAAATTGCATTTCTTCTTATTATGCTAGTCCATATTTATGGAGCAACAAATATTATTTATTTGAATACGAATTGGGCTTGTACGCAGAATCCATAGAATAAAATACATTTTATGATCTTTAATTGCAGAAAAACAAACTTACAAGCTTCTGTATGTTTTGCTTGTAAATGAGTTAATTTTTTTACTGTTTTGTATCCCTTTACCGCTGGCTCAACGAGTTCAAGATAGAGGTTTAACTTTCCAAGACAACATAGGCAACTAAAAGTGGTTTAACAATTAAAAAGAAAGTGAAAGGAGGTAAATTCAATAAGTGTTCTGAAGAAATAATGGACTACCACAGAAACCAAACGCGATTTTATTCATTTAATTAATTAATTATAGTTTATAATTTTACTTATAAGCATGTCAAATATATCCATGCAGTGCGAATTATAGGCCCATTTGGGAGGTCACATTTCTCAGCCCAATAGTCACGCGTTTCTTTCAGTTAAATTATTGTGTCCTGTCAGATTATAATATGTATCGAAACGTGGATTCTTCATGTAAATGGACATTTTCCAGCCAGTTAAATGGTGTGCATTAGACTATTATTGAAAAATTAATCAAAAATATGCAAACGAGTCATAAAATAATCAGTTGAAATTGCGACTTAAAATACTCAAACTATATTCCTGTATTTCGATCTTATTTATTGATGTTTCATAAACGTATATCAAGTTTGACTTAAGCGTTTTCTGACAGCTTGATTGCCACATTATTTTTTGGGTAGCGTGACATCGTCAGCCCATCTTCAAGGTCTATTTTTTCGATAGCGCTGGAGATTTTGCTGCTAGCTAAAACATTGATTTCTTCGAGAGTTGATAAAGAATAACCGGGAATAAAAGATATACCTTCTTGTCTCAAATATAATTATATTAATAATCAATTAATTAAATTAATTTACGAGATGTGCATTCTGGCAAACCAAATAATTAACTTATGAGAATGATAAAAAATATTCAGCGAAAAAAGAACCATGGTCTGTAAGCTGGTAAACGAATGGTATCTACACACCTTGGCTTATATAGGAGAGTTATCGGAATGCCTTCTCAGCAAAATAAGAATTGTTCCACTACATAGTTTGCATACCTGGTGAGGTGATGACTTCTGTGCATCTTGAGACTGGAACCTCCTCGTACTCAGGGATTGTTCTTACCACTTTCGTAAAACTTACTAATTATTAATATTTTAGAGAGGAAACGTGCATAATGATTATGTATAGAGTTTATGTAATAATATATGATTTCTCACCCTTTTGAATGTCTTAAAATTGAAGAAATAAATAAAGCCCATTTTTGTTTAACTGCGCAGCAGGTTGGTGTTCGAGTTTTGGAATAACATCGCATATCGGTGAATATGTTAGCGCATGCAGCAACAAAATCACTTCCTCTACCTTAAATACAAATCTGGATTATTTTCAAGTCTAATAATTATGTACGTCTTACGCAAACTGTTTTGCCCTCAGGTTCGAACTGAATAATAAATGTATGGAATCTTTTTAAAATATTTGATAATGATCAATTAAAAACTTTTATTCATATACAAGAGCATCAATGTAATTGGATTTTAATCTGCAAATGCTAATCGTTAATTTGAATAAATTTAATCGCGGCAGGAATCACCACGGCGAGGACGAACGACAATCTTTGGAACAACACACGGCGGTCTTGATTTATTTGATTTTATTGAGGTTGTTGTTGGAGAAAGGCTGCTCAGCACGACTGTTGCGTTATCAACTTAATTTGATTTACCCATTAAGCGAATCTTTTTGAGCGGATTTATTCAACCGTTGCTCTGCCAACTTTTAAGGCATACCGATACATTTCTCTGTTATACGAGAATGACAAATTCGAATCGTTCGACCTCGCTAGGAGATAGAGAAGCAATCTGTTTCACCCAAATTATGGTCTTGGTTTAAGGAGTTGTAAATCACAAAGAACTGAAAAAAGGTAATATGTGGTATGTATTAAACAATTCTAATAATCGGAGAGTACCAATGTAGATTTAAGAGATCGTTGATGTCGTGTCGCTTAGAGAGCCACCGAAGATGATTGGCCTGATTAGCTACCCCACAAAAGTCCGGTAGGCCGAATCCGTGGTTCATGCAGTAGTCGAAATGGCTTCATTGCATTGTTCTTCGAACCAACCCATGAGTGCCGAAGAGATAGACTTCAAGTAAGGCGCATTAACGTACATTAAGCCGTGCTCATTGCACCTTAGTTGTGTTAAAAGGCTGAAGAACGGGCTGATATTGATAATGAGCTGCAATCTGTGGACTTTTGTGCCTTAACGAAACCGAAAATGCTAATATGAAGCCGAAATTCTTAATCTTTTTGTTTATCTAAAGGTGCTCCAAGGGGTGTTTTGGGGAAATTGGTAGTGAATCGTTGTCCATTAAGGAAAAGCAACCTTGTTAAAACGCCTCTACCGTTATGCTAATGAACTGTTAACCAATTATATAGTCGCTTTACTGTTTCGCCCTTTCAGGTAGATTAAAGCTTTAATGTGATTGCAGACGCACAGATTAATCTGCTCAAGTAATCACAAGTAGGTCTCCCAAAAACCCTTTGAAAATTTTTTGCCTTGCTTTAAAATTGGTTCCAAATTACATAGATCGATACATATAAAATAAAATAAGATTGCACTGTAGAAAATGTACTAACTCAAAATAGACCAAAATCTGTTCCTATTGAGAAACGTGCTTATTTTTTATCTAAGACATAGTGATGTTCGATAAGATGATTAAAATGTAAAAGTCATGGAGTTGATCAATCTAGCTTGTTATGGAGTGGTAACTACATTTTCGGGTTTTAAAAATTAAGTGATTTGGCAATAGATGTTGCTACTTCTATGTAGGAATGTTGAACACCTAAACTTGTGAATGCAGATAAATTGAGACACATCAATATTTGGCACTGCCGCTTATGGCTCCCACTGTCTATACGTAGCGACTTTTTTTCTCAAAGAAACGATATATTGACAAGGAAAAATGAATGCTTGATTTAACCGCTAAATGTCCTTCCCACCTGACATTTGTTATTCTCTTCCTCGATTGAGGTAGTTCCATGCGTTGTTAAGCTTTGCTTAGAAAGGGAACAAATCTTATCAAAACTCGATTGATGAATTATCGGCGTCGCTAGCATGTTTTCGAAAGGGCATCTTTTTCTTTTTTTAATATTCCGAGATTGTTTTAGCATTAAGTATTGCTTTATGCATTGACTTTCCAAATCAGAATTGCTTCAGCTTATCTCGTTTGCAATACGTCTTTTGGATTACTCATGCCTTTTTGACTCTGCATTTAGAGAACTGGAAATCCCCTTAATAAAAATAAATATTAGAAAAAACACAAGACACTTCGGAATAGGCAGGATAAGTAAAGAATTTTCCATTTTCATGTTCACTTGGATATACAAAGATAAGGATAAACTTTGAAGGGAATCATAAAGTGATTTTATTGGAAATAAAGATAGAGTGTGCTTTGAAGCGTTCATTTGATGATCTTAGATCTGGTTTGGGGTGATTAAAATGAGGTGATGAAGCTGTAGTAATATCAGTTTGGATTTATGGGTCGAAGCATGACGTTGCACTAGTAACTCTGGTTCCAGCATCCTCTGGTTCAGGTTGTGACAAATCGTCACCACTGCCACCACAACATCGGTAGCAGTAGATAATATCTTGGAGGTCATTTCACCACACTCCAACCTTGGCTCAAGCCCGTCTTCTCTGGTCCCTTGCTCCAACCCCTTTGCTTTCTCCTCGGCTGAGAATGGCAGTTTTACTTCTGAGAAAGCTGGATGCAGTAAATATGCTTCAAAAAGCCGGATATGATAAAGGATTCATTTGTCTTGAAGAAGAACTCCGAATAACGCCCCGGATTCATTCAGAACTTGAAAAGTGGTCACAGGAGTACCGTGAGTTGATGAAGTGTCTCATCACAAAGCGCAATGTTAACGGTGATGACAGTGCTGATGATGAAGAGGAGAATAAGATGGAGGCGAAGAAGAGGAAGATAAGTGCTGGTGTTAAAGATTCTGGCAATGATGGTGACGATAGCGGATAAAAGGAGGATGGAGCGAATTATGAGAACTCCGCCTCGTGCCATACCAAACATGAGGATGTGAGAGAAGGCAAAGGAGAAGGAGGAGAGAAGAAGGGTGACAAGGAAGCAAAAGTGGCAGATAAATATCCGGAGAAACGAGCGTTAGTCAGAGGTTGTTGATGATGAACTGGCCTCCAAGAATACAAATACTGTAGATGATGACCTTGGTGGTGACAGTGGAGATGGCGATTTGCCACCACAACAAAAAGAAGAGTCTGGAACCGGAGTTAGCATTGCTGCTAGGCGCCTCGCCTCACAGATCCAAGCTGATAGTGCCGCTTCTTCCTCTCACCAGTGCGAACGCACGTGATAAAATGAACTCTTTGAACTTCACTCTTCGTTATTTTCCAACAAAATATATATCGATATTCTCTTTACCGAGCGAACAATAATCACCATTATCTTATGTTAGATACATTTGTATTTTGCTATATCATTGTGGACATGAACGTGCACGTGGTGTAATGTTTTATACTTTTTCTTGGAATGGCCAAGAAGTGGTTATGTTTTCATTGTTTTAAGGAGCCCACCATGGCTAATGTAGATTTGTAGCAAAACCCAAACAGGTTATCAATTGTCTTAAATCCATATTTGTGCAGGTCTCGAATAAATGTTTTTGTGCAAACTGGATTCTGTGGGTGTTCGTTGGGTTCTGCAGTGACTAGAGGAGCGGTTGTCTTTCCGTCCTCTCTAACAAATCTTTTAATTGTCTGAGGTCTCTCTAAGCAAGCTTGACCTGTCCCTTGCTGAAGACTTTTTACCCTCTATATCAAAGGCAGCAGTCATTTCCTTCGAGACAGCTCCTGATGAAACCCCAAGCATCCGAGGGTGCCATTTTCTGTCACACTAGCGCCTGTCATACCAGCACCAACAGCCCGGCCTCTTTGAAATCCTGACAGCATTGCCATATTTATAAGGCCATGTCCATTTTTCAGTTATTAATAAGAAGGCTCTTTTCTACAAACATGTCAAAAACCATAAATACTAAATAGAAACACGTGGTGCCCTTCACTGTCTATACATGGTTACTTTGTGAAAAATGAAGAAATACGTGTAGACAGCAAGATTCATAAGCGACACTGCCAACTTTTAATGCATCTCAATTCGTATTTGTTTAATGTGGGAATGAGGAAAGGAAATGGCAGGCTCAGCAGGGAACTACAAAGCCTGATTTTCGGATTTTTCATTTTAAATTGCGTAATACATGCAATATTAATCTGATCATCTAGCAGACATTAAAATACTTTGGGTGTCTTCATTGCAGGTATGATGATTCATAGTTATACCTAATATCTCATTTTACAATTATGATTGTACACCCCATATGCAAGCATATGAGCTTCTCCACTCTTAAAAGCATACTCTGATGAGGCCCTGATTCCACAGATCGCTCCCTTCCAAAGTTTGGATACTACGACAAATCCTCAGTGCCTATGAAAGCAAACCTGCTGTGTAGTCTTGAACGACCCATGTCTGTGAACTCGGTGAACTCTACATTTTTCTGTAGATATTCACAGCAAAGGAGCATTCTAATGAAAATATATCGATTCCATCTGTTTCCCAAATTATCGCCGATTCTCCATCCATATGTTAGCAGTGCTTCTGAGAATATCGCAATCAAATAATATTTATCTGTATATCACTTACTGTGCTCTTGGGGGCTAGAGAATGTGTTAACCGTGTCATGCCAACCCGACAGACAGTTTCAATGACTCTCGTAACATTAAGTAAGCTCGTCGCTGATTAAGCGCAGTTGACTACGTGAACAATTTTACCTACTCGCTGAATTTCTGCCACTGTTTGCTGGTTGAAAAGGAAAGAGATGTATTTTGCCTAAAAATTGAATATTTTATAAATTTTATTTCCCTGGATGGTCTCAGATGTAATATGGGCGCTGATATTTTTTCCTGTTACGACTCTCGAAAGCAGAAACAATTAAATTTATTTATAAAGGATTGATTGTTGGAAAGTTTTATTGCCAAAAGCAGTCCCGGCTCTTGTTTGTACCCAAATGATCTCCCTAGGCTCGATTAAACCACCAATAATACATTGAAATGAATAGCATCTTTATAGAACGTCACTAGCAACCATATTGCCAGCATTTTAAAGGCATAACAAATTGAAAAAAGAGGGATTTCAGGACAATATTTTGTTTTGAATCTTATACAACTGATGATGCCTGTAAAATGGATGACCTCCAGTAAGTAGTAATTACATGATTCATAGTTTGAGTCAACCTACTATCTCCAATTATGGATTATAGCACATACAAACGACCATTCAATAAAAAGGTTAAGTTGACCTTAACAAAATTAGAGTGCGATGTTTTCACCAATAACTTATGGCCTTTTCGATAGGCAAGCAAATAAGGCGCTTTGCTATATATCTTTAGTAAATTTATTCTTGCTAGGTCCGGCTTATGCGCTTTAAGTGAAAGTTGGGGTTGACCGACCTGTGACTCAATCAGTTACGACCGTCTGACCGTCATCAAAGAGCAGTCGTCAATCACTTCCAACAACCCTATTAAACATATTAAACATCTAAAATCGCATAATAGCGCATTTTTAGGGCAAACAAAGACACGTTAAGAATGTTTTAACCGTTTTATTAAGTTTATAAAATCAATGAAGGAGATTTATTACTCTAGGGGTAGTTTCAGCTTTGGGAAAATGAAGTTTATCATTCACCATGTAAATATTCAGGAAACAATGAGTGATCTTGATTATTTACCCAAGTCAATTAATGTTTTGCACAATGGATATCTTGTGCGTAATTGTGTACAATTGGGAAGCGGGTGTACTTACAATTACCAAATTTCTCGAGGTCAAATGCCAACAAATTTGTGTTTGCTATTACGTTTTTAAGCAATAGTCTAGATAAGTGCCAATTTGAGCACCCTTTTAATATATTTTTTATCTAAAAACATCCTTGAGCAGTTTTTCCCACTCTGTTATGATGATGACATAACACAAAAAATCACAATTCCATTTGCTTCTTCGCTTTACAATTAATATACTATATGCACATTCTCAATAAATTGGTGATATTCTTTTCTATCATAAGAAATCAGGTAAAAGAAATCTAGGAACATCTATTTCCACAAGCAGAGACATTTGATGAAAACAGGAGAGAATAATAAACTGGGAGTTCAAATACACACAAACGGAGAAGCACGGAAGACACGTCGGGGAACTCAAAAGGACATATTTAAAGAAGGGCGAAATTTTTGCAAAAGGACCAATCCACTTCGGACGGAGTTCTCACGGCCCACCTCTCTTTCGTCCTGAAATGTAAAAATAAGGCGTTCAGTCAATGACGATTATGCTTCGACACCTTAGAAACAAACCAAGTTCTGATAGCTGGTTAACCTCGATCTCGTTCAACGATGAGGTTTGTATGGAGGAGCCAGCGGGTTGCAACTGCAGTGCGTAAACGAAGAGGTGGAGCAGGTGCTCTTTTGATCTCTGGAGCTGGGGGAATAGTAGTACACCATGTAGGCTTCAAGGTTAGGATCTTTCCCCTCCTTCAGTGGACAAGAGCTATATACTCCTTGACGACGATTATGAGTGGCCTAGCTAATTTCCGCTACAAGTTGTGACATATGATCAGGAGAACAACGTAGGAGTCCTGAAAAATCCGTGCAAAACTTAGTGGTAACCTCAGTATATGAGCCATCGCTCCCTTGCCCTAACCCTTAACCTAATAATCTCGATCTTTAGAGGCTAAATGTTGAACTACCAAGCCAAATACACCAATGACCTGAAAAAAATCAGCGATCTGTTCGCATATATCCAGCCAGCTTTCTGTCCTCTACGAAACTTAAATTGTTATATCAATACAATTAATTTTCAAATAATTTGAAATTCGTACTTGTCCACTGACACTCTCTCGGGCTTCGTAGCATCCCCTAGTAAAGTTAAATAAAAGGTTTTTTGTCTTGTTCAGTGCCATGTCGTAACCACTGATGACGAATTGTTCCTGACCGTGATATCTCTCACATCCTCGCTGGCCATAGCCTCAAAATAAAACTAATATTTCAGAAGCTAATCAAGTTGTGAATCTTCGCTGCAGCTCCATTCAGCATGGGTTTTCCACAGTAATCGAAACTGAACATTCCCTCGTTCGTTTGAAACCCATTTTACTCAACTAAATGGCACCGAATTCACAAATATTAAATCAATACTTCTATATTTCTTTATGACTTCCAGTGATAGAGCCAAAAAAGATTCACCTTGACATTAAAATTGGCATGGAGACCACAACGCGTAGTGGTCTCTATTTAAACATTCACTATTTTGTGATTTCTTAAAATTTGGTGTTCGAAAGGACATTTTGCAGTCTGGAGAGCCTGAAAGAGCCTGGATTTTACGTAACTAACACTTGGGTATTGATAAACAATCTCAAAAAATGCACTTTTTTCTCATAAACCAAGATATCGAAAAGTTTGAATTTTGAGTATTTTAACGAAAGGCGAACCTCTCATTTTGTTAAATCATTTGATTGTGGGCTAGCGAATGTGTTAGAAGCGCTAAGCCAGCCAGCCAGCCAGATGCTTTTCATGTCTCTCGCCCTATTAAAAAGCTCGGAGCTGACTGAGCGTCGTTAACTAAGTAAACAATTCTTATCCTTACCTCGTTGCTGAAGCCTTTTAATGAACTTGGAGAGATTGAATGTGCAACATTCTACCCGTGATCATTTTAAATCAAGTAACCAATTTGCACCACTTAGGCATATATTGTAGACTCCGAATACCTAATACTTTTAAGAAAGTTTGAATGTTGGTTTGCCTTTAGTGCAAGTTATAGTCCAAATATTCAGTAAAGTAATGTGTGGACAGGTACATTCATATTCTGCAACGGCACCCTTTGACCGCATAAAATCAATCTCTGTTAAACTTGAAAATGATGGAACCGGTATGACGGGCTCTGCGTGTAGTCAAAGAAAGAATTTTTATTATTGCAGGAAAACTAACCAGCTGAAAATGACTGTCTTCTTTCCGTCTGGCAGCAGTAAAATGCATAATGGACTTCTATTATCTTTCTTGTTGTCTTTAGTATTGGCTCTGCCTCAGCGCGATGCTTCCACTGCGTTATGTTGCTATAAGAAATAATGAAACCAAATGTTTTTTTACAGAATCAAATTCCTCCAGTAAAAGGTAAGCCATTTCTAATTCAAGTGAAAAAAGATTGCAAAAAATCTCAATGCGGAGAAATTTAAAAGCTAATTCATAAGTACTTTAGTAAGCAGGGATTACCATTGATAGAAGACTTGAAGGGTAATCGTTGTGAAAATTAAACGAAATTGTTAGATATCGCTAATGAGATTTACAGTCGGACGCAAAGAAATAGTCAGCTGAAAGATAAAGAGAAGTAACAGGCTCGTTGGAGATGGAGTGGTGTCCTCATTTTCTAGTTTTCCAGAGCCTGAGTGCAGATCACGTGGAGGAACCGGGGCTCAAACTGGATTCACTTAACTGCTCGACTAAAACAAGTGCACAGGCACAGGTACAGTCCAAGATACTCATTAGTTGGAATGAAGCCTGCATTTAAATTAAATACCAAATATATTTGAACTAAGGGTACACTGCCTGCGTAGGGCAAAATTGTCTCGGGCTCAAACAAAGCATTTCTCGCAGAATGCAATTTCTAATTTGCAATCAAAAATGGTAGTAATCACAGTGCTCTAGAACAAACTCTCAAAAACATTTTAAAATATCTATGAATATATGGAGCCAAGTATTCTATCTTCTAATGACAAGGTTTACTTTCATTTCCAACCCATCTATTATTCATGTGTTGTTTATCACTTCTAGGTAAAATGTTTGAGCAAATAATTGTGGAACATCTTCTCTAAGGAGACTTTTAATGATGATATCCGTCAGTGGCTTGCGCCTCTCTTACTCCAGTTGGCGGTCACGAATCATTAAAGCATAAGAATGTCATTTGTGTTTAACAAAAATGCAATCGAATTCGAAGAGATATTTAATGAGCGCAGAAGCGTTCAATAAACGCGTAGGAAATGCAACTCAACACGAGGAAAAACATTCTTAACGGGGAAATGTGGAAGACAATGGCGGGAAACCCAACGAGGCATACTGGAAGAAGTTCCGCAATTTTCCCAAAAGAGCCAATCCGCTTCCGACGGAATTTCCACAGCCCACCTCTGCTTCACCCTGAAATGCAAAAGCATGTCATTCATTCATCCTCGTTTAAAGAGCTGACTCTTCGAAACTAAATCAAAAGTGAATTACTAGCAGTTATTAGGGCGGAGCCAGTGAGTTCCCGACTGCAGTGGGTAAACGATGAAGTGGAGCAAGTGCTCTCCTGACCTCTGGAACTGGAGGAATAGTCATTCACGAATGAGTTGGTAGCATCATTAACACGCTGCGAGGAAGCATCATCAGTTGTGATCTCTGCACTCATCGCCTTCGATTCAGTTCGCTCGCTTTCCTCATCGTCATCCTTGGAGAAGAGCAGAACACAAATCCAATAGGCTTCAACTCTCAAATGCTAATGTCTACACAATGAAAGAAGCACTCACCTCAGGTTCATGGGCTACTGCCGACATATAAGTAAGCAAAAGACTTTCCAATGTGTCCGTAGAGCCGGGAGCGCAAGAATGAAGAACGAATGAATGTGCTTCAGTATTTTCCGCTTCTCCAGCACTGTTTAATGGGGCGTCTGATTTTGCGGTCGTTTCTAGCTCACCAATTTCATCAGAGTTCGTGTCACACAATTGGACTTTTGCCAAGAAATCCACTACATCTTCAACATCATGCTGCGACTAAAGTATTTAGACCAACAATTTATCTCTCCGTATGATTGATTAAGGTGAAGTTCTATTCCGTCGATGCTAATTGCTGCTAATACTATAAGTTCAAGAGTAAACACCACCAAACGTCTTCCACTACGCATGTAATATGGAATGGTAGCCTCGTTTCAAGTTTCCATTTAGTCTGTATATATTATCAAAGAAAATAAGCTTCAATATTTGATACCCACCTTTGCACTTTTCCTACTGGATTGGTAAATCTTGAGAAGCTGACTGCGTTCTTTTAAAGCCCAGCCCAATTGGTCAACGAGATGTTGGTTGAGCTCCTTCATGCTGCCTCATTTCTTTCTGGAAGCGCAACATGGGATCTTCCAGGATTCGTCGCCGCTGACTCACATGCTTCACCACAGACTGCATCATTTCACCCCACAGTTTCACCGGTGTAGCATCAGGAATCTGTCTAACCAAAAGCATTACAGCGAGATAAGTCGATGGTTGAGGAATGTCAATGGATTCCGACTTCAAAGCTATCACTCACATCGGGATGATTTCCAGTGGTTTGGAGGGGCTCGCACTCCTCTCCTCTCCACAAGCGAAAAAAGGATTTGTCGAAGAAGATCGTGTGTCCTGTTCTCTCAACATGAGGAATCATTTAACAGATCGAGCCACAGATGAGGCACACTTCACTGGCAACCTCAGTGTTTTCTTCATGACGATAGAGATAAGGCACCGGCATCGTTTTAAGAGCACCATTACCCCCATTTTAATTTGGACTTTAGCGTCATCGAATCGACGTTTATATCATTGCCCTGATGAAGATAAATGCACCCATTAATGTTGGCCTAAGTAGAAGGAAAAGCAGACAGCGCCTGTTGTAAAGTTGAAGAGGCTTACCTCAAATGGGGAATCTTGTCCCCTGTACATGACGCTGTTGATAGCCACTCTTAATTGCGTCATATCTGCGAGAGTCTGGCTAAGCAACGATCGTCGCTTGCCCAGTTTCGTCACGTGGTAGTCGTAGTAATGACAGTGGGCATCAACAAATTTGGCAAAATATCTCATCTGACTCTCCATTGCCTCGTTCGCGAAATTTCTTCGCCTTCTCATTAGAGACGACGCACGGAGCCATTGGCAGTGCACTCGGTAAACTAGGCGAAGCGTAAAATGACAAGCTAATGATCGTGTCGTATTATCCATTGCAATGAAATGAGAACTTTCTCTACTAACATCAGTTTAAAAAGGGCTTTCCTAACTGGCCTTAATATCAACTCAGTCTGCTGTAATTTCTCAACTGAATAATCGCGTTTCGCATTCAAGGGCTTGATCAGCTGCTCTCATTGGCATATCTGGCGCTGTCTTCATAATGAAGATTCACATCTTAAATAACTTGAAGAAGTAATAAAAGTTGTGCTCTAGAGGCTGAAGTTCAGTCCCACGCTTCCTTGCATTTGAAGCCATTCTAAATGCACGAACAAACGGTTAAGAGTTTACTTGGATTGTGTTCAACGAAGTTGTAGCAAAGGAGGGCAAATGAAACCTACCTTGAGTAGATATCTACGGAAGCTCGTGCTGAGGCATTGCAACTCCATGTTCTTGGCAGACAAATTCACTAGAGCATCGCTTTCTTCCAGTACCTCGTCTTGCGACGGACCAGTTCCAGCATCTGTCTGAGCCATTTTCTCTCCCCATTGCCTTTCCATGTCCTGCTGTATTCTGCTGCTTAAACTTTCGAATTTCCTGTACAGTTATCGCTTTCCTCGAGAAACATGCAGTAGAATTGCGGCACGAGTAATATTCCAATAGAATTGATCATCTCATTCGCTACCACTAAAATTTTAGGGAACCGTGCAGGGAGTCGATCGTCTCCAGAGGAACTGGGAGAGAGAGTGTTTTAGCTAAGGAAGGGATCACAAAACATTCGTTTAGGAAACAATTCGTCACTTTTATGAATCAGTACTTCTGAGAATTGAAGCTACACCTCATTAATTTCCACGGTGTATTCACTATTCTGTCCAACCGGTGTATGTTAGCTGGTGCCATTTTAACAATCTGTTTTAATCTGATTTCACATTCTATTTCAGCATAGGACTATTAATGAACTTGCGAAGGAATCCGAATTGACTGATGCCACATATCAACCCTGCTATCGACGATAACATTCATATCTTCATTATCTAGTTCCAATTTAAATTCACTGATTACTTATCCAAAGTCATTTTCAGTTAGGTTATGGAACTTATCAATAAGCGTTGAGTAAAATCGAAGCCTTGCCAATGAAGGTAGTGATGACCGATTTACAGGGTGACTACATAGGATAAACGGCCTAGAAACGCGGCCATTGTGTGAACACATGGGTTTTGTTCAGTGCACTTAGGCTTTTTATCACTAAATCCACGACAGAGAGACATTAGACTTTCTTTCCGTTCGTGTAATTATTTAAAAGGAAAGTTATAGGTTGTCATCGGAACATTATAAAACAATCAAAAGTTTGAGGTCAATGCTAAGCATAACGGAAACTTATCACATAAACATTTCGTTTTCGTCAAATGCGTTTGGAGAGAGGAAAATCAAATGAAAAGATTAACCATGAAATCACAAAAGAAAATTTAATCGAAAATCGTTAACGCATGCATTTTATCTAGAAGGCTTTTAGCAAGCAATGCGTAATAGATTCGTTTGATTTAAAGTACGTGGAGATGTCCAAAGCTGAAATATTTTGCTTGGTAAATGGATTACTTTTCATAGCATTTCTGGACAGTTTGATGAACGTATGGTAATCACAAAGAGTTGTCTATAGATTAATGATGGAGCATTTTGATTTACTTACTGATTTTTTTCAGTAAGCCCTGCTGAGTTTCCCACCGTTGTCTTCCATACTTCTCCGTTTGGAATATCGTTTTTATGAGTCTAATTTTATTTTATTTAGAATATCCGTCTTTTATAGCAATAAGTAATTTAAAAAGATTGTACAGGGGAATATAATGTGTTTTCTGCCACGGTCGGATGTACCTGTGCACTTAGTTCAATTGAACACTTACATGAATCCACTTCGAGCCCTGGCACCCCCACGTGTTCTGCCAACCAGGCATTTGAAAACGGGCAAATGAGGACACCGCTCCATCCACAACCAGCCTTTTACTTTTCCTTCTACTTCACCTCACGCATTGGTGATATCCGACGAATTCATATAATTTTCACAACGATTACTCCACAATTTGTTTCTTTAACCGTAACCAATGCTTACTAAAGTAAGTATAACGCACCATTTAATTTTTGGCATTGAAATTTCTTGCGATCTTTTTTCACTTGAGTCATGCTTCTCTTACATTTTGCTGAAGGAGCTTGATTCTCTAAAACATAGTTCACTTCAGTCCGTTACAACTCGTGTTTTAATGCAATTTATGAAGTCAAACTAAAAGAGGATAATCATTGTAAGGAGGTTAGATTTGCTAGAAAAATAAAAAAATTCTTTCCTTGACTACATGCAGAGCACGACTTATCGGTACCATCATTTCCAAATGTAACAGAGATGGATTTGATGTTAAATAAAGGGTGACACTGCAGAGTGCGAATGTACCTGTCTATACCTGTCTACTTCACGAAATATTTGGGCTATAAACCGCTCTGAAAGCAGAAAAATTTTCAAACATTAATAACAATATTAAGTATTTAGGGTGAGAAATATGTACTAATGTGGCGCAAATGCATTAATTAATTATTTTTTACTAATCACGAGGAATGGAGGTGATACACAAGCTCAGCACCCGTCATGTTAAATTGACATCTTCATTGTTTCTATACATGTTCGTAAATATATATACTGATCTGCAGATTAGCACCAATTAAATTTATCTATTTAAATGATATCCAATAGCAAATCGTTGGCTATGCGGATTTTCACGAAATAGTATCTTAGATCAATTTGAAAAACCTCCGTCATATTTTCCCCCTTTTGAGAGAAAGCCACTGTCTCCGCTTCCACTTTTGCCAACAGGAACATCATTGGTCAGTTGGCTGGTCAGTTGAGTTCCGATCAATATCATCAAAAGCCTCAACTTCGCGTCCCTGCACCTTCAAGTTGACCTACCTTTTAAATATGTTTCATTAGCAATGAATGCTTTTACATTAACCAAATCATTAATACTTTTCTATGGTAAATATCTCTTCATAAAGCTTATTTAATCACTCAGTTTCCAAACATGTGTTGTTGTAATTAAATTTCCTATTACCATTTTGATTCACGAATATATTTATCGATTTTGCAAAAGCACTTCAAAAGCCTGTGCAGATGAATTTTCTCTTTAGGTAACTAATGTACCAGTAAAATGAAGGTCCCATGTTTGACCCCGCCTGAGTTCAGATAAGGGCTGCAGCTTTCTTGGAATGCAAGTAAATATTCCTCATCTTATGATTATGGAATTTTGAAGTCCAAATGAGGACCACAACCCAGCATCACGTACACAGAAAATAAGAAAATGATTTATAACAGCTAGCACACTATATTTGCATAAAGTCTTGTTTGGTCAAGCAATTCTGAAAAATAACATATATCGTAAAAGCCAGCAAATGCGTGTTTTTCGAACTTCTTTTTGTGATTTGGCATTGCTTTCAGAGGAGGATTGAAATGATTTGATTCCCATAAAAGCTTCGCTGATATGGCACACGTAAAGAAGACCCCGACTTAGAGTTTGCGTTAAGCAATAGGAATTTAATGGCAGATTTATCTTAATCAAGCACAAAGTCACTACTAAAGTTAAAGTTCCTTTTTCCCCAAAAGCTTAATAACTTACCAGGAAAAAATGCTCTCTGTAATGACGATATCGCATAGGTTTCAGCATATATGGTTCACGGACCTAGAATGACCTTTTAGGTAACTAATGCACATTGTAGCTGCTAATCCAATTAGTGTTTGTAATTAATATTTTCTATTGAATATGTCATTTAAAACTGCTGAATATTTTTCGCAGAACAGGATGCGTAACAAGGCATATTTTTGGACAGTTAAATCCACAACATATTTGGTTATGATTTGGTGATAAAAGGTATGCTAAATTTTAAAATATATTGTTTCATCTAGTCGTATGATTCAGTTCGTTCACTTGAAACACTTGAAATCGGAATACGATGTAGATACTGGTATTAATTTTCACAATGTTGGAAATATTTGCTTTACGTGATCGTCATTCGAGAGATGTGTTTGGAGTTAAAGTGATTGTCACAATAAGTACCAATAATTCCAATCACTTCACGGGTAAGAGAAAACCGTAGATGGAAGGATAGATCTGTATTAAGGGAAACGAACTGGTACATGATGAATGAGGTGTTGACTGCACGCTGCTGTACGGACTTGCATACACTAATTCTCGTGACAGGACACAAAGAGTGACTAAGCGATTTGTGATTGATGCGTGTCGTTGGCGTCCTGTTTTTGAAACCAGTATCCAAATTATCACAGCGCATGAGCGCTACATTCGCCCGTTGGTACAAGTCTTCAGCTGCGGTAAGGGACTTTGGGGCAGCCTTGACAGGGTTGTTGACAATTTCGGGCACTTTATGGAGGAACATCTCACGAAAATATTCATTTTCCACTGAGAGACCGGGAGTCATTTTTACACCATCTGCCGATAGGGGTCTGGTGGTTTTGAATCCCCTAGTTCAAGGTGGGTCGCTACCTCGTAATTGTAACGGCTTTCAGGAGTATTAAGCTTAGCTTGATTATTGCCTCCTTCAACTTGGTAGATGTCTGCTATTTGCTTCCTTGAAGGGGAAAGGATGACGTGATGTAGCTGATTGGCAACGTGCTCTGGTAGCTTCTCCACGACTACATCGAAATTTGCCATTTCACTCTATATGTTAGCTCGGTGGGATTGTGTTTCGGCATAGGCAAACCAACATGCTGCACAGTTAAACAAAAAGGGGCTTTATTTACTTCTTCGGGTTTAAAGCAATCAAAAGGGCAAAAAATTATATATTATTAAATGCACTCTATTGTTCCTCCTTATGAACATTTTCTCCTGAATATTATTGAAGTAGTAAATTTTACGAAAATGGTAAGAACAATTCCTGAGCACAAGGAGGTACAGATCCCATGATACACAGAGGTCATCACCTCACAAGGTATACAAGCTATGTAGTGGAACAATTCTTGTTTTGCTGAGAAGACATTCCGATAACTTCTCTATATAAGCCATGGAGTATAGATAACATTATTTTTAGCTTGCAGACCATGGTTCTTATTTCGCTGAATATTTTTATCATTCTCACAAACATATTCATTGGTTTGGTAGAATGTACATCTTGCAAACTTAATTTATTGATTTGTATTATTGTATTGGAGACAGAAAGTTTATCTTTTATTCTAGGTTATTCGGACCCAACTCTCGAAGAAATGAATGCTTTAGCTAGCGACAAAATCGCCATCGCCTTCGTAAAAATAGACCTTGAGGATGGATGGATAGTGTCTCGCTACCCAGATAATGATGTGTGGCAATCGCGCTGCCAGAAAACGCATGAGTTGAAACCGATTTACGATTGTCACACGTCAATAAATAAGATTGAACTAAAGGAATATGGGATGAATGTTGTAAGTCGCAATTTCATCCGATTATTTCATGACTCTTTCACATTTTCGACTAATTTTTCATTAATAGTCGAATGCTTCCAGTTCATCCAGTTGGGAAGTGTCTATTTTCTTGGAGAATCTACGTTTTGATGCACAATATAATCTGACAGGATACAACGAATTAACTTTGAAAGAAACGCGTGACTACTGGGTTGAGAAATGTGAACTCCCCAAATGGGCCTATAATTCGAACTGCAGGAATTTATTTGACCTGTTGAAAACGAAAATTGTTAACTTATAATTAATTAATTAAATTAATAAAATGGTGTTTGGTTTCTATGGTAGTGCCTTATTTCTTCGGGACATTCAGTGAATTTATCTCCTTAGCCGTTAACTGCTAAACCACGTTTAATTACCTGTGTTATGTGCTGGAGAGGTTAAACCTCTAACTTGAACTCGTTGAGCCAGCGGTAAAAAATATGAAACCCTGAAGTTTCGCATGAAAAAATTGAGCAATTTATAAGCAAGAACTAGTTACGTTTGTGAGTTTGTTTTCTTGCAATTAAAGGTCCTAAAATGTATTTTATTCTCTGTATTCTACGTAAATGCCCAATCGGTATTCAAACAAATAACAGTTTTTATTATATATATGGTCCAGCAGTATAAGAAGAAATGCAATTTGGTATTAGTTAACTTGTTGTGCAAGTTTGTGTTGTAAAGGATTCACAAGAAGCAGTGCACTGCATTTAACAGATATTCCCGATGGAGGAATTAGCACCCATCTAAGGGTAAAGTGCTCCTTATTTTTTACCAGTTGTTTTTTTACTGATGTATTTTTATCTATTTCTTAAAGGGTGCTTTGGGCTAACAAATTCAAAAAATATTATAGGCGAATTCTCTTCTTTCAGGAAAATTATTTTCATTTAAAAATAAAAGTCAATTTATACAAGTCGCCGCATTGAGATGATAAATCCAAGAAAAACTGTAAATTTAGTTATACATAAAAAATGTTAATATGGTTAATGATGCTGGCACTTTTTTCCAATATATAACGGATAAGAGATAACCGAATAGTTTAGGCCCGATAACGTTACCAATGACTTAAACATTCATATTTACCTCCATACATATTTCTGAAAGGAGCAGTTTTTCTAGCTTACGCGAGCAAATTTAAGAGTGAATTATCAAAATATCAATGAGATAATTTCACCACGACCCGATTGCAACTTTTTCCAATTAACCTTTAGTGAAGCGCAATTGGCCTTTGTAGATAAAAATCTAATCACATTGATGTCATCATATATATATTTTTAAATTGATCAGTATTGAATGCTATAAAAAGATTTGCTACATTTTCGAAGGCAGTTTGAGCGTGTTGACGAACTGTTTACGTAAGGCAGACCTACTTAACAGACTTAAAAGTAATAAAGATTTATATTTAAAGAAGGGAATTGATTCTGTTACCTGTATTCGCTTAGATTTTCACCTATACTTCGTGTTATTCCATAACTCGTAAAATCGTTTGCATGTGCATCTTCTCGTCTTCGGCTTATTACTAAATAGAAACAGTCCTATGCCATCTTTTTAGTCTTAATCCAAATAATATCCTTGATAATTCGAGAGATGAATATGCTTTAATCCAGACAGATAGTGTGATCCTAACATGCAAATACTCATTAGAAGTAAATATTTTTAAATTTACACTGTCAATCCAGTTGGAAATTTAGAAATTGGCATTTAAATAAACTAAAAAAGTTGTCTTAATATATCAATGGCAATGCCTTGAGACCTGATATTTAGTGTTTTGATTGACCAGAAAGTTGATTGGAGACATTGAAACTAAATTGTCCAGAATTTTTCAAAATAAAATGGACAAACCACTTTTTTAGTAAAATATGTCTGTAATTGACATAGGCGACCTCCAGAGTTTTACTAAACTCCTAAATTAATTCAGTAGAGTCACGTTAAGCTATACAAATTAGAGGCGAGACCTGGATGAATATGCAGAACCAATTGTGCAAATTAAATGAAACACAAGTAGCCATTACAAATAGTACGTGCGGGCTGAACATTGCGTGGTGAATTATTTCGCTAGTCGAACAGAGCTAGGGTGGCGGAGCCCGTCAAGTGGATAGTCGGGTAGGTGAGTTCAGACAGCTCAAAGTTAGCTAGCAAAATAACACCACTTGATTTGGTTTCCTCCGCCTTTTCCCTGTTAAGTGTTCTAAAAACGAGCCATTAAGTATGCAACGATTTTTTATCAAATATCATTATCTTAATAGAACTCAAATTTTGCAAATCGAAATATACTTGAAAAAATGTGAAGTCAGAAAAATTTTGATAGCTGATATGCGTTTGCAGTTGGTTTAGATAAATTATAACAATTATTCTACAATATGCTTCTTAATAAAAGTAAGTTTCAAAGGCTAAAATATTTATCGCTAATGGCGACTTAGTAATTTATTATCGTTACCGTTATTTCAACTTGAATTCCCATAAAAGGACTACAGAGCTGTACTTACTGTTCTGTGCAATAGGTGTTGTGAAATATTTCGTTTTAACGCAAACTATTAAGGCGTCAGCAAGTGATTGCGATTGGACATACGATAAAGCACCAAATTACACTAGATTTGTGGTACAATTCTTTCATGAAAATCAGGCAAGACTAGAAATTTCAACGTGGTTTTCTGACTAAAGTTGTCAATTTACTAAATGCTCAAACAATTTATTAACCACAAAAACAATTTCAACAATACCTATATTTTGTGTGAATCTCGTCGACACGCTGACAACATCATGCGAAATGCTGTTATTCAGTAATGTTAAGATACGATTCATGCAGCAGTCTGGGTTATAGCAATCGGCTCAGAGAAGAGAACTTTTTAATTGGAAAAGAATGGAGAGAATTTCTAATGCCAGTAATCATTGGAGGGCCGGGAGCATAGTATGAGTTCCAATTAGGCCATCGTCATCTGGGGTATGTTTTAAGGGTCTAGTCAATATATGTTGAACAATTAGCTTTTTGTAAATTATCGATAAATGTGTTTTTAATAGGTTTAACATTATTGTTACTGCAAAACATGGTGTTGTTGCTTGTTTGTGTGATTTTGTCTACGCTTTAATAGGTTTTTATAGAGAAGAGTAAAGCTCCAAAATCTCATTAACCTTGGTTGTTTTTGACTGCTCTGGCAAAACCGTGCTAAACAAGTAGTCAAAGAGATTGCAAGCGGGATTTGCCTGATTTGCATTTTACTGTTACTCTTATATATTGGTTGAATAGCCATTTTTATCTTCACTCTTAGCATAAAAATCTTTCTCATGCGATTGTAAATGCAAATCTTATGAAATATACTGCTCTATTCGACTTGATAGTTTAGGAACCCTCCACGAAAATTCACTACAAATGTGGGTAAACCTTCAGAAACATAAGCAAGTGGAAAGATTACGTTTTAATACGATCATCTTTTGTGTTTATGAATATAAGCAATAATTTAAAAGCAAATTCTGTTTTGCTTTTTCAATCCTAAGCGATTTGTAATTAAAAAACAAAGATCCATTCATTAAAATAGTATGTATCATCTCAAGTACACCAAATAGTTGATTTGACTGCGCATTAAATGGCGTGGAGTTGACTGTCTATGGAGTTTCTTGAACTGAATAAGTATTGATGAAGTAAATTCTTACCGTGATCTTGCCTGGTCTGGTTTGGTCATACCGGTTATGTGAAGCAAAACTGGAAATATATTTTCTGTTTGAAAATTATTAAAAGAAACAATGCATTATAATAATTATTTGTAATACACACTGAACATTTTTTCCAAATTTGGTATATTGATGGATTTTTACTGTAATAATTCAAAACCTACAAGAGGTCGGTTCTTTGAATAAACAAACAATTAGTGATACAGTTGAAAAGTAAATTGCATGGATTTTAACATTCCATATTGTAATAACGTGGATCGCCCTTTTTCTCTTAAATGAAAGTCCGAGTTGATCAGTGAGGTCCCTTTTCTGAAAAACACGTATGTCTCTCCCTGTATGACAGTCAGCATTAATAGCATTAATTAAATCAATTATTAAATCTAAAAATATCCATTAGACCAATGTTATATATATTTATATATATATCTGTGTGAGTAAAGAAGCAATACTGAAAAATGATTGGAATTCCTACATCCGACAGTATCTACTTAGGCATTTATAAAAGGTTACAAATAAATGAGTAATAATTTATTTTCTTAAAATTGGTCTTTGCCATTTAAATCGCAGACAGTGCATTTTGTAATTTACACCCTTTGAAAATTATATAGGTGATTGCTTTTTTCAGACACTCTGAGATTCCGTATTGCCAATATTCCTATTCGTCTCCTGGGTGTTTTATCTGTCATAACTCTTATTCTACTTTCGCTTTCACTCAAATTATATTTGTAGGAAGAATAGGCAGCCAAACATGAATTAGGATGGATCTGATAATTTGTTTGACTGATTAAGAATTCAATAATTGTCATGAGTAAATATAATTTGATTTCAATATTTGTGAAGAAAATACAACAAATATAAAAGAAATAGAAATTTAAATAATTTTTCATGCACCCATTTCTTTATTTTAATATTTATTCATATTCCCATTTACATGACAATTAACAATCATACTGGATGCTCATAATGTAACATTTTGCTAATGCAACAGTGCATTTGAGATTGAAACGAGGTTTTTCTCAGGCGCATCCATCATCCAACGCGTTTCTGAGCATCAGTACAATTATGTCGACTAAGAAACTAAAGCATATACTTCATAAAATTTAAAAAATTAAAATTAAAGGAAAAGTGGAAAATGCATTCTAAATTGGCGTCTACGAAAGATGGAATTGGCGAGCTACTCACGGACATGGGACGTCATTAGGTGTGACACTCGACGGCGTCTCAATTCCACCAGCATCTATGTACTGTTTCGGCTGCATAAACGTACCCCACACCATGTACCTCCCAGCTACCCATCGCGATCTCTTGCACGCCAGACGCTTGAGCACTAGTCTAACTAGTTCCCAAATGCCTCTGTCTCTTAACTCGTTGGGTTCAAATTACGATGTTAGATGATTTTTTAATTGGTCAGGACCGTGTCCGCCTAAATGTCACAAAGCGGTAATTTGAGATCGTGCAGACATTCAAACATTTTAAGCGGGCACCGGAATGTACGCTCAAAAAGTAGCAAACAAGAAGCAGGCTCTTCATAGTCAATTTAAATAGTATTTCGAGGACCGCACACGCCAATGTTCTAAAATTTGATTGTAATGTTACTGGATACATACTTTTATGTTGCTTAGATAATTCATCGTTTAGGTGAACCTACGCAATCAGATTTATAGTAATCGGAAATCATTTCATATGTCTATATGAATTTTGTCCAATTATTAATTTAATGTTGCAGACAGTGTTGCTATTTGTAAGTTTCACATCCCAAAGTGGTGGAATCGCTTGACTATAAATCGTGGCAACAAATGGAAGCCGTGCATGCCATGAATCTCAATAATTTTAGAATTATAAGTACAACGTATAACTGTAGTTTATTTAATTTTTAAATATATTTATTGAAAAGTTATGCTTCGTTAACTTCTGGCACAATTAAATATTACCACTCAATAGCTTGATTTAATATCACACAACATGCTAAGAACTACAACGGCAATATGGAATGCATTGAGATTCATTATGACTTTATAAATGATGTATGAATAGAAATCCTGCAATTGTTGTTACTTTACCCACTTTACATGATACGTGTTTTGTTGAAATTGTCACCACGTAAATTGACTTATAAATTAATGTCAGTTTCATTATGCTCTGAAATTTCTTAAGAGGGCATGGTAAGATGTGAAACAGAAAATCAGTAAGGATGAGATGGGTGGATCTGTGTCATATGGAGCTTCTTATGCCTTAACGTTTGCTGTTTTCTCCGTCAAAGAAGCTGTGGATCAGTTAATAATGTGTTTAAATTCAGCTAGGAACTCGGCTCTAATGAGAGAAAGAGTGACTAGAAAAACCCATTAGAATTCGCTCCTCATTCTCAATTCGATTACGAGGCGACTCAAGTTGTCTCTCCATAGATCCAAGATTTGGCTCTCTCAGACTTTGTTGGTTGAGGGAAACAGCAAAGGTCGTTAAATGACAACAAGAGCAGATCGTAATGCCGTGAAGGAAGCAAAACCATGTGACTGTCACCTATTCGTCGATATTTTGCTATATTTTCTGCAGTTTAGAAGAAAGATGTAAAGCTGATTGCCAGCAGCTGAAAAAGCTGTTTGGAAGAACGAGAAACACCGTCTCGAAGAGGCTCTACGGCGTCTACCTGGTCGCCTCTTCAGAGATAAGGCTCGTTTACCCGTTCCTAGTCCCAACCTCTCTGAATGTATTCATGGAATGACTCCAGCAATGTTTGAGATCGAATGAATCAGTAAAGTGGGATTTGCTGCCAATTCTCTCTCGCCAAGTTTACGATGCTCCTCATTAATTAGAAAACGACATAGGAAAAGCTATTTTCTCATACTTATGTTTGTTTTTCCGTATATAAAAGAAAAAGAGTACACTCATGGGATCGCCTTTAACTACTTTTTCGCATACGCCTTTACTTCAGCATACGACACTTCGACATACACTGCCGACTTTCGAATTTGCGCATGCTTAGCGAAATGGACAGGTTTCTCATTCAGCACTGGATGTTCACCTTTTGACCACGTTTGGATCTCTTGACAAATTAGCCGAATCGTCGGTTTCCAATCTGCAACACAGCTGCAATCGGGATGGGCAATGATTTCCCGAGTTTCCAATCACGGTCGCCTCCCACCTGCACGACCTGACCGCAAATAGCATTCTTTGGAGGCACAGATCTTTCGGCTTCAATTTCCTGAAATGAGTCAGTCTAACTCTAACTACCGAATTTATCGACACTCCACTACTGCAGAAGGAAGCATTCTTGGCCAGTTGAAGTGGTGAGGGTGCGAGATGAGTGGTGATCGTGAGAGAAGTGTGTGTGAGAGAGAGTAAAAGAATGTTTCCACAGTACTACTTGCGGCAATTGACTTTTGAGGCTATCAGGCAATTTTGTAGTCTCTGGGAGGCGATTCTTTCTTTTAACCCTCTACCTTCCACCACTGCATGACATAAACGACAGTGCACCAGCCAACAGATATTTCATATTCAGGTTGCAGGATTTCAGGGATTCTCTAATAATCTGGGATTAGAATTGTCATAAATCGAAAATGTAATAGAACCCTTTTTGAATTATGTAAGAAGTTCATATATGGTCTATGGAGCAGTCTGTTGAATAAATTTCACCCTCCATTCTAAATCAAGTAATTATCAACCGCAGATGACTTTTCTTTCATTAAATTTCTCTAGAAATGCTAGGAGTTCTTATGTTCAATTGAATTTTATTTAGTGATTTCTTTAAATGTTTAAATGCACCTTTCTACTAATGCACTAAGAAGCGAGATTTTAGGGGAATGAATATATTACTACCGCAGAGGAATTTACCAACTTGCCACCAGTAATTTATAGAGCTTTTAATTTTCCGGTAACTTTCAAAGCATAGTAAGGTGAATCCATTTTTTTATGAATCATCTTCGTTACTGTGAAATAGCCACCAGTGATGAAGTCTTCCTGATACCAGCCTTGGTGATCTCACTCCATCAAATTGTTTTGTGAGCAATATTACAATTTCATCTGGTGCCATTTCTATGTCTTTAATTTGTGACATAAGATTCGTTTTCTTAAAAAATATGCTCGTCCACTTTGTACACTGACTAACTAATGAATCTGTATCCACTTGAGGACTGTAGCAGAGACGCTTACTGCATAATGCAAGAAGAGTCCCTACTTAATCAGGATGGCTGCATTTGTGCAAAATCCAACCACTGCTCCAACACTCCACATGGAGATTGCATTCGTGGAGTCCAGGGACCTTTGAGATAGTAATTCGCGAAAACCCTCAAATGGCCCGTATCTACACCTCCATCTATGGGAGTGGCCAACAACATGGAATTTCGAACTGAAGTGATCGTTACCAGGAACAAAGTTCCAGCATAACTAGCTTTATAATGCTGAAGCAAAGTTGCGCTTAAATACCTTGAAATAAAGTGATTTTTTGCTTGACTAAATAAGGACAGTGAAACTCGTTCCTTACTCTCTCACAAGGCGCATAAAATGAAAACGCTGCCAGTGAAGGGCAGGGATCTTGTTACTTCTTTGTGCCATTATTCAAGAAAGCGTCTCCATATCGCACGTATCGTAAATTGTTGCAATTGCGATGTAAAAGTTAAGAAATGCCTTTTGGTTCAAAATATGTATTATTTTAATCTACTGCAAAGTAATTCAGTCAAGCTTACCTTGCCTTCAAAAGTATCCTACGCTAATTGAAGTGGTAGATATATAGAAAGATATATAGATGGCAAGTTCTAAAGCTCCACTGCAAAACTATAATGCGCCCCTTAAATGTAAAATTGAGCGAACCGAAATTCTAGGCTCTGCAGGGAGGCATTGAAAGTATTCGTTTTCATTCTGCTAGTTAGCTTTCTCATTGACAGAATTTTATAGAAAAAATTTTTAAATAATCTAAGCATTATCTTTTGTGACGATGATTAAGTAAGCGAGTCCATGAATTAGAATTTTGAGGAATAATAATGAGAACAATGATCGACCCTCATCATGTGGCAGATAGAGTGACGCTGGCATATATTGCGGCGGTCTAAGCCACCTATTCTCACTGCCAGCTCAGCGTGAGGCCAGCTACCGAGACGCAGAAACTAGATACTTAATAGCTTCTCATCTACGTAGCCTGGTCTACCAAGTCAGTCAACTCTCACGTCACTAATCAAAGTCTGTGTCATGCCACCATATTCCTATGCCACATGAAACCGAGAGAGTGCATAAATCATCACACTCTCCTAATACGTGGTCTGCTGCACAACTCTCCTTTGCTCCCTCCTGTAGTTGGACTATCTTATAAGGACTAGTGAATCCAACCCGACAACTATCAAAATGCAACCCTTCCGCAACAACATTTTCAAATTCCATTTTATTTACTCTGGAGTTCTAAGTCTCTAGAAATGATATGCAAGACTTAGATCTAATAGAATTCTACTTTATAGGAATCCTTAGATACACGAATTTCAGAGGTTTGCAACTAAATTATAATATGGGTCAATCCTCATTCTACCTAAATATCAATTGCAGGTATGACGATTCATAGTTATGCATAATATCTCATTTTACATTTACAGATGTACACCTTATAGGCAAGGATATGAGCTTCTCCACTCTTAAAAGCATAATCTGATGAGGCCCTCCTTCAAAAGGTGGCTCCCTTCCAAAGTGTGCATGCTACGACAAATCCTCTGTGCCTATGAAAGCAAATTTGCTGTGTTGCCTTGAATGACCCAAGTCTATGAACTCGGTGAACTCTACTTTTTTCTATAGATATTCGCAGCAATGAAGCATTCTAAAAGAATATATTTCGATTTCAGGGATCATTAAAAATATTCAGCCTATTCCTTTGTTGATTTCATTCAATTATTAGCTTTTTAATATCGTACTCTTGATTTACAAATAGCTTAGAAAGGTGGCACGGTAGTCGCTGGGATCCACCTCCACCCACTAATTTTTGTTTGTGTATCCTCAAATAAACGAAGGAATGTGCGCTTAATCAGGTCAGACTGTTAAAAATCTAGCAAATATAACAATTTCCTGCAGAGTAATCTTTACTCAAAGGTAGATAAATCAATGTTACCATTTTGCCTTCTTTACTACTATCTTACTTGAAAGTTAGGAAAACCTGTTTTCTTAAATGTTGAGAATGCAATGGCTAAAACAACATAATGTGGAAGTACGTCATCTCTTTCCTAAATTATAACCGTGAGATTATTCCAACGACTATCAATAAACCAGTTCATATTTTCGAACTACAAGCATAATTTGTCTTCATTTATGCACTAAGTTACCATCAATTCAACACCTGAAAGGCAAATCTAGTTTGTTTTAAGAAACACTACAGATTCTCAGCCGCTGCTATTGGGAATTTCCTAAACTTGGAAAACGGGTGTCTGAAAACAATCCGAAAACCCAACGTTGACAGTTACTTGACTTCTTCGATTTTTTTGAATAGACATTTCGTGACTGGTGACCGGCGAAAAATCTATTCTATATTGGAATGAAATTCATCGTGGCGGTTTTGAAAGCGAAAAGGGCACTATGTGGGGAGAAGGTTCTTCTTTTATCTACATATGATTAGATTGCCTTCTAATGAGGAAAAAATCAATGCTCGAATATACTGTCAAAATTAGGGCGTAGGAGATAAAAAGACCTCTATTGACACACAAAGGGGTGAATCAAGTCACAAAGGGTCAAATACGAACTTGGTTGAGAGAAAATTCCCCATCCACTCCATTATCCTCCCGACTACCAAATCATCAAAACCATTTTCGGTGAAAGATGCCTGTCTGGTAGCAGAGATTTGTCAACACTTCCTCCAGGTTATCCATTTGAGGTAGCAGTTGATCCTGATGCTGTTGTCGAGAAAGACCACGCCAATGATGAAGCCATTCTAAATCGAGTTGTCAGCTAGATCGTTCTGGTTATTCGTCCTACTACTAACAGCTATACCCTCCTTTAAGAACTGGGTCTTTACCTGGAGATAGTCTGCACACAGTCCCTCAGTTGAGATCTCAAAACTTAGTTAGTGGCGTATCTAAAGAACCGTCGCATAAGCCTGCCCCTGAGCCAAATGGCCACCGGGTCGATATTCATGAGGTTCCTCCGCCGACTCCTTCTCCCTCTACACTGACGTCACCACATCGAGGGCCAATTCCATGCTCTAATCGCCCTCTTCACATGCATTACAGTATTAACTGATCATTCCTCAGCCATAACCTAAAATGTCCTTGTTTCCACAACGTTTTGGTTCACCTAGTATGATTTAGCTGCTTCCTTAATGTACTGCAGAATTTTACGAATAATTTCTCCCAATCGCTCTATTTAGGCTATTTGATCTAAATGGACCTTCGAAATTCAGCAAGGTTGAGTCCAGAGGCGATATTTATCTCAATGTAAAACAGCACAACTTAGTAAAGTGCGAATTATTAAACTAGCAATTTAAAATGAAATAGAAATGATATGCTGCCAGAATATTCATTTTGACTTATGGAGTTACAACGCAAAAATTTCTCATTATTTGAGGACAATTATTCCAAAAGAGCGAGTCATTTTAAAACTGGGAAATCCTAGGGGTTTTAGATTATTTAAAATAAGGTCGAATCTATTGATGTGATAACTTGGCAAAATGCGCAAATCGTTTACACGAGAGCACATAAACTGTAATTTGGCATGTAAAGATGCACAACTACCGCGAACGTCACTGAGGCCTCTGGCGCCATCCTGAATATGTGATGAGAACAGAGGCAAAAATAAGCAGCACCTGTGGCTATCGTGAGTTGTCACTCACGAAATATGGATTATTTGTTGATCGCAAGGTTTCAAAAGTCAGAATAGGTGTTTGGAGCGGAATTTAAGGAAACATAAATCAACGTTTTCCCAAAAACGGGTTAATTAATCGAAAAAAGCACAAATCATCGTCCCAGATCAAAGACAACCTCATTAAATCACAAATAAAATGGCAAATCATCCTACTTCACTCTGTTAGCACACAGAGATCTATCGAGCTAACATTCTCAAAACCACATTTGTAGTGCCATGGGCTGCATCATAACACAATATTAGGAGTGCAGACTGGATTAAAGCGAAAGAAAGTTTGTTAAGTGAGAGCTTGGTTACTCTCAGGAGGCCCGAGTAAGAATTTTGCATGCTCTCCTTGATTTGCAGTGTTGGACAGCTTTGTCACCACTGAAATTAAATACCAGAGGTTATAGTGCACTCTGCACACTCTTCGTATTGATTTGGGACCTTCTATGAGAACTCCTGATGTGTATCTATGTGGGATTTTTGCCTTTGAGACGCACTCAAAATCCTTGGGTCCGTGATATGCAAGGGAAGAACAACATCAAATTTTCATCCTTCGCTCTGGAGCGTTTCTTAATTGCTCTTCAGCGTCCTCTAACAAGCTCGAACCCCCTATAGAGCGATTCACTCCTTCGTTGACAACTGAGTAATTACAATGTGTGTAGGGCTTCTGTTTATGATTGTGTGAGAGTCAAAGCACCGCCAGCCAATCAGAGGTGAATAACCCCAACTCTGTAGTATTTAAGGAAGTGGAAATCAACCTCGCCCAGAAGCTGTTAATCGGTAGGTTTTAAGTGACGTTTTACTGAAATGTTACAAATACAGTTTTCCGTCAAGCACTTTTTGTTATTCATGATGATCTACGCAGAACGGAAAAAACAAGAAGGACGAGGTGCTTGTCGTAACCACGGACGACTTGGACAAGCTCGATGGAAACCGGTCAATGATGAAAAATATCGACACTCGATTATAGTACAATCATATCGGAGATTGTAGCGAACTTTTATCTGCGTTTGGTTAGAAAACAAATTTCAGAGCTCTCAGTAAATTTTCTTTAAAAATATGGTTTTTGGTGGAATTCTAGAAATAATGTGGGGACTCGTGCCTTCAGTGACCACATCTATTTTTTTGCAGTTTTTAGCTTCTCCTTTGCCTAAAACACATAATTAACATAATCATTAACGTGGCTTAATATCAAATGAAAACCAATCAAATAGACCTAAAGAACCCTAAGAAGTAGATTCCAATTAAGAAATCTTCTAAATAACCTCCTCAAAAAAGAGAAACTACTAGAAAAATCTCCGAATTCTAACGTGTTTAAGCATCATACAATTTGACTGCATCGATTAGTTTTAGCAAAAACCAGCCGAAAATGTTAGAAAGGAAGTTTCTTCGCAGTATTTCAGAGTGCTTTTTATTATTATTGAAAGCAGTAGCGCGCGCTTGAATGACCTTGAATTTATTGGAGATATATCAAAATTAACGGGGTTGACATCATAGTCACTGGTGTCTCCCTCGGTTGTGGCCATCGTTCCATTCATTCAAACTAATCCTCGTCGCTGTCGTAATCGTCGTAAGTGCCAAGGACAAAGATATCCTAGCAGATTATCCCTGTCTCCAAGATCACAACACAGCCGTCAGGACTTCTTCAGCGAAAGTGTTGTCATCTTTATGGTACTTGTGTTTATCGAGGTTTTCGATAGTTTGAGACGGTGGAGTGAGAAAGCCGGCAACGTGAAGGCCGGATCCACCAACATCTGCCGTAACGGAGGTGGTGAAGGCCACACAGATGGTAAAACAACACGAGGTGATTTCTCAATCCATTAAAAATTTTGTGATGTCATATGTATAGGCCTCACCTTATATTGCTGCATGGAACCAGTAACTGACGAGGTTTGATATCTACAGAAAACCAGTAAAACTGATTGAGCCAAACAGCTGAGGAAGATTTCACGCAAGAATTCCCTCTTAGTAGACTAGCATAAAACGGTGAATCCTATAAAAATGTCTCAAAACCAAGTCACAGCCTTGATAGTTTGGTGTGGATTCGAGTCCGTGAGGACTAGCATTGGAACCTATTGCCGCTTTTTAGCCAAAGCCCACTTCATCGATCGGCTGTATATTAGTTTATGATACAAATGGTACGCAAATGTAGCTCATCTTAAAACTCCACTTACTATCTTCTTTATATTTAATATGCATACCGAACACCTTAATCTTGTGGTTCGCTGATAAAAAGCAGTGAAATCTTTAAGGCAGGAGAAGTAAAAATCATTCCATTTATAATAAAAATTCGTTTTAATTCAAGCTAACTTGGACATTTACTCTCATTTTCATCCAAATATGAGAGTAATTTGAAAAGTGTAGCAAAATAGTTGCTTTAAATTTTAACAAATATTTTGTTGAACTGGCATTTTAATGAAAGCACACTGCCTAAACATTGTACACTTATAACTCAGGTGTCGATTAACGACCTGTTTTGCTCAAACTAACTACAAGTATCTCCTCTAGAAATGCATTAATTTTCCATCGATTCAACAGTGAAAGGGCATCTCTACTGCGTCCTAAGAAGTGGCACAGATTCGAAACTGATAATAGTGGAAGGGCTCATACAATTGGAAAATGGGTGCTTCATGAATTGTCTAGAGACCTCAAATCTCCATTGGATATCTATTCTTGTTTCAAAGCTTTTAAATGGACGACCAGCGGCTGTATCTTTAGACGAAATAGTAGGCATCGTAGATAGTTGCGGCTTTGCAAAGGGAAAAAACCCGGGCCACAGCCAAACCGGTAAATTCATAGAGAAAAATAATTCTCCGATTGACGTGATGGGATCGCCAAGATATATTCCATTTCGAGTTGCTACAACCCATTTCAGCAACAAATGATGCTCAAATATGGTGGCAGCAATGAAGGCCTTTTATGAAATAAAGAACTGATCTAGTGAGTCGCATCAGGAAGGAATGGAAACCAATAATCTATCTTATTATCCTGTGTGGACAGCTAATTAGATGTTCGGTAGTCATAAATAATAGGATAACGTTCACTGTTGAATACGTCTTTAACTAAATGCAGTATTTATTCACATTTTTTCATTCAAATTTAGTCCTACTCTTTTTTTGTATATGAGAGCTAGTCAAAAGTGAATCACCCCATGTTTAGCATTTGAGGGAGTGGAAATCGAGCTCGCTCCAGAAGTTGCTAATCGGTACGTATTAAGCTAACGTTTTACTGCAAAGTTCACAGTAGAGCTTCCTCTCCAGCGCTGGTTGCTTTTAGACAGAAAAAGAGGCAACGATCTACGCAGAACCGAGAGACAAAAAGGACGAGGTGCCGGTCGTAACCACGGACGACTTGGATAAACTAGAGTGGAAATCCGTCGATGATAAAAAATAGGCAGTGACACTCGAGTATTGTTCAACCAGATCGGAGACTGTCGTGAAACTTTTTCTGCATTTGTTCGAACATACACTTTGAACAATTATATTCAGGTTCTTTAAAATTTATGGGTTTTGGGTAGTTCAACAGAAATAAAGTGGAGGGTAAACAGGAGATTCGTGCCTTGAGTACCAGTGACCACATCACTTTTTATTGCAATATATTGCCTCTCATTTACTCAAAACAAACGGAACCATCAGGTGCAAATTGGTTTCTTATTTTCCTTTTTACCACTTGGGCATTTAATGCAGGTTAAATTAATGGTGATAATGTATATCAGTGGGAAGCGATATTTCGATAGGTGATATGCTGGGAAGAGTCTAATAATCTCAGAAAAGCAATGCTTCAAAAATATGCCCATATAAGCGACCCCTACGACAAAGGCCTCTTATAGATTCGTAAAATAATCATTTTCCATATTACCAAATTCATCGACGTATTGCAACTTGATCTACTCTTAGCATGATAAATTAGGCGGGTAGTTTCAGTCTCCCCGTTCTTCTTGTTCAGTTCAAGCCTATGTGTTAGGAATAGATTTTGAGACATTTAAGGGTGTAATGTGCGCGAACAAACTTACTAAAACTAAAGACAGAACGACCATATGTGTTTTCCATACCATTTTACATTATTACCCGGTTGATGTGTTCCGATCTTAGTAGAAATCCAAATTAAGCAATGGGGAGTGTGGCGGTGTTCTTCGTGACGGAAAATAAAAATCACCACACTGTAATTTGTGCATTATAAAGCATACAACTTCATATTAAAACAGAAGCAAAATTCCCCATGCAATATTCATTTTGATTCATGGAATCAAAGTTTAAATGAGGTACTGCTGCTTTGTATCAATTTCAAAAATGCAAACCGCTTAATATTTGATCAAAGGAACTACTATGTTAAGATGAAAAGTAGGCGAAATTCACACGTCGTTTTTACGCGAGCCCATTAACTGCCATTTGGAATCTTATGAAGAAGAACAACATCCTGGAACTTCACTGAGGCTTCTAGTGGCATCCCGAATATGTGTTGATAACAGGGCAGAATTTACCAACACTTATGGCTGTGGTGAGTTGCCAATCACGATATATGGATGAATTTCTCGTTGCCTAAAAATTAATCCGAAGGTCATGCAGGTAGAAAAGCATTCTGAAGTAGAATTTACGGATGCTTAAGTGTAGATCTGATGGAAAGAGGGTTGGATTCACTCTATGCGCATTCTTGCAGACTGAAGTGAAATTGATGAAATCACTAAAATAATTACCAATGGTTTTTTAACTAGAAATGAAATTACTTATTTTAAAAAGTCATTCCAGTAATATCTTCTATGCACATTCTTGTAATTCTTAAGGTTTGATTTAAAAAGGAACTGTTTAGTATTTTTTCGTAACCCCATATGGCTTTTCGTCTGAAGCCTATTTATCGTTAATGAAGTAGAAAACTTAGATTGCCTCTTTTATTAATCTTCAAACTACTAATGAATCCTCTTAATTATTAACAAAATTAGAAATACTTTGTGTATAGTTGCTACTTTAGATCGAAAAACACGTTAGCCTTTGGTAATAAAATCCATAAAAGTCAATGAAGACAGTTTTTGATTTACTTGGCTCTTTGAGTCCATCTTAATTTACTTACTATTATGTCAAGTTTATCACAAACACCATGTTTATTTCACCCGTTTTCATTCCAAAGGGAATCTACGCTGCATAATATGGATGGTTCCTCCACTAACACTATTGGAAGTAAAGACTTAACTTATGCGAAACAAATATGTTGAATATTATTGCTACCCTCATGGAGCCCCTGTAAGGACCTGACCAGAAAGCTATGCTTTTAAGACCTTCCTTGAGTTTCAGCAGTGAGATTTCTTTCTTTATGGTACCCATGACACGCTTGCTCACGATTATAAGCTCTGGCTGGACACGTAAAGCATATTTTGCTGTCAATTCGCATCTTTACATCGCATTTCACTACTTTAGGCCGATGATCTACGAATAAGGAAGAGCATCGCATTTTATACTAAGCTCTGGTGCGTTTTGGATCTATGCTTCAGCTTTCTGTAGCAAATTCGAGCCATAAATAAAACTAGTCTCACCTATTTTGTTAACTGAGTAATAGCAGTAGGTACGGGATTTTCGTTTATGAATACGTTTGTGAGTTAAAGCACTGTTAGCCAATCACAGGTAAATGACAACGATTCTAGAATATAAAAAGCAGTGGAACTCAAGCTCAATCCATAAATTGTGAACCGGTGGGTACTGACCTAATATTTTAATGCAAGTTCAATAGTCCAGATACATAAAATTGATGGTTTCGCTTTAAAGCCAAAAGAGAAAAGCGATGATCTACGGCGAACCTGGAGATAAGAAAGACGGGGTATCGTCAGTAACAACGGACAAATTAGCAAACTTCGAGTGGAAACCAGACAGTGATGAACAGCTCGTCTATTGCCAAAAACATTGATACAGGTCTATCACTCAATCATTTTTCTTAAAATACAATTTTACAGCTCTCCTGAGGCATTTTTAAAATGGTTTTCAGGTAGAATTACAAAGTTGTAGAGGATATTATTAATTATGGGAAATGGTGTATGGAGTAGCAGCAACCACAATCTCCTCTTGATTGTAATGACCGACGCGATTATTCATCATAAGAGAAGTTATTCATCTGTTCCATGATTCGCATATGGAGATTTGAAAATGCGATGGGTGGCTGCACTAAGATAGGATGAGGGTGTGAAAATGTGTGCAAGTGTATGTCGAGATTGGGTAGACGGGATTTATCGGTCAATATCTGTTCCAGTGTGTCCATGGGTCAGGGCACGCATCCCTTGCGATGGCCCTTGTCAGACGGTGCAATTAGAAATGTTCCATAGGCAGGTCTGTTACAAAACTACTCAGCTGCACAACCAGCTAATCAAATCAAGATGTCTAGCTCAGATTATTAGGCACAAAACTGCAACCTGGATAGTCTCCAAAACATGGGAATCGCTCTCGGTGATCGAGTTAGACGGACGCTATTTTTACTTGCCTCATAAGAAATGTGAAACTGTGTTTTTGATCGTACGTGAAGCATTACAACAAACAAGGGATTTACAGATAAAAAAAGCTTTTAATGACAATATATTTTGCATTTACCTGTGATTTTTCTTTGTTTCCAGTTAAATGGTAACGCAATACGTAATGACCACATTACATGCATTTGGAAATGCCAAATAAAAACTAAGTAAACAGTCAAAGATTTCGAATGTAGCAGTAGTTAGACACATCGGGTCGTAAATAGAGTGATTAATGGAAAAAGGGCATTAATCATATTTGCTTGAATTGAACGCCAAAAACCCAGGATTAAATAAGGCCTAATGATCAGAAGACTAAGTAAAATGGATTGCAGCCAATAAACACCAATCTCTTTTGTCTTCTCCGGCAACACAACAGAAAGAGAGACACCTCAGTCGTTTTAAAAAGATATAATGAAGAAACGAATCCTTGCCTACTTAGTTTCTATGGGGTTCCGTTTTCGAGACATCCACTTTGATCAGGGTAGAGAATATTAGAAGCGATCCTAAGCATCCCCTGTAAATTGAACAGAATCTCAAAATCCTCCCATGTTGATCTCAATGACAAAGGCAGCCTCGCACATCATCCCCGTCTCCTACACCATAACCTCAACGTCAGGACTTCTTCCACCGGACTGTTGTCATCTGCACGGTCTTGGTGGCAGTTGAAGTCGTCGAGAGTTTGAGACGGTGGAGTGAGCATCTACCCGAAGGGACATACAGGCGAGTAGAAGAACACAAGGTGACTTTTTCGTTCGTTAAACTCTGATTGAGCCAAACATTAGTTGATTACACATTGAAATTCCTTCTAAATAGCCTTGTAAAAAGCACCAAACATCAAATTGCTTCTTAAACTTATTCCGTATTATGGAAATAGAATATCAGATCGTTTGATTGCATCGATTATTCTTATACTACCTAGCTAAAATCAGTTTACTAGACAGAAGTAAAACCAATTTTTAGGCAGAAGTTTGTTTGCAATTTTACACTGCGCTTATTAGCCACCAAACCTGTCAACTGGGATATGAATTGTGAGGACTGACATCAGAGACCCTGATGTCTTCCTCCTTAGGCGAATCAAGGGCGTGGTCACTATCGTCTCATTCATCGGACAACTTTTTATCGCCGTAAACGTAAAGACGAAGACATCCTCGTGCACTATCTCAATCTCCAGATTTGATGATTGAGAAGCCAGTAATCAGAGTGCAAGGCTTCAAAATTCAGGCTTATTGTCGGTGCTGGTCCCAGGTGAAGAGTTTTACCAGAACACTCACCTTCGGTTCCAGCCAGCTTCAAAAAATCAATACACTTTGACGTCGTAAGACATCGTCTTTCAGAATCCAGCCAGCCATTCCTTTAATTTCTCAGGTCAACAGATTGGGTTGATGGCTCATTTTTGTCCTCACGAATTCCACTTTTCCAACTGCATTCAATCAGCCGGTTCATAAATATTGACCCAAATAAATGCGATTTTGATTACCACCCTCTCTTCGGACTACCGTCAATCTCAAAAATCCCTACAATGTAGAGGATGCACAAAAATTTATTGAAAATATTGGCGGAGAACTGCCAAGTAACTGTCAAGTTATGTCCGACTTCACCTTTGACAACTTCGAGGCTGAGAACAAGTTGGTGGAGGTTCAACCCGAAATCAACTGGATAATCGAAGACATCGACGGTTCAAAGTTAGGGGTTCCCGGTGATATCTTCCACCACAGGCGGAGATAGACGTCTTATCGGGGGGTCGATGGTGCGATCTCCTTCCATTTCCTGGGGATCCCTATCGGGAAAATCAGCAGGGCCACCGAAGCTACCCTCGGTGAGTTTTAGTATTTCCCACATGACCTAGAGTTTTCTCATGTGTCCTCTTGTTAATCATCCCTTCTATTTTCCTTTAACATAAACGAAGATGATGTAATCAAAAGGAAACCACGTCGTCACTCGGTAAAGCAGGATCTCCCTCTCTATTTCCGAAACTCTGGTCACTGTTGGCTTGTATATATTACCCGTTTGCGCATATGAAGGTTATGTCGTGTCACATAGCCGCATTTGGTACTCTGAATGAGTGGTAAGAGGTTGTTGAGTTTTCAAAAATTAACAAAAAAAGCAGAGAAAAGGCAGGCAGGGTTGTCAAAGGGACCGCACAGTAATAGAGAGACGAAATTGCGTTGGTTTGGAAGACTTCTGAAATTCACGGCCTTTTATATTTCATTCTGTGTTTTTGCAATAAAACTTAGACTTCTGATGCACTGATCGTGGAAGTCCACTATGGCGCCAAAAACTCTTAAACTCTAATAGCTATAGCAGTGAAACCTCAAACTTCATAAGCACATGGCTACTTCATCTCCCCGTTATGATATAAAATTGCAAATTTTGAATTTACCCCGCAACTTTATCCTAAGTTCGTCTCAAATAATTATGCGGCATTAGGTAGAACCCATTAATAATAGCAATACAAAATCGAGCACTAGAAAAAATTTCCTTTTTTTCAGAAGTTAATAGCCACTTTTACGCCTGTCCCGAAGATGAGAAGGAATTCAAGCCTGATGAGGACAAACATGCGATTATAATAATAGTTATGTACATAGATTATCGTCAATCATTCTTCGCTTTCTCCCGTCACACAGCAAGAGAACACATTCCGCAATCTGCCAAGGAAACGCCGCCACCGCTACGAATTAAAAAAGATAATTTACACTGTTATTCTTGCTACCGGATTTTCGGAAATAAAGAAAGATATCCTTGCTTACCGAGCTACGACGTGGTTTTCTTTTGACTGAATCATGTTCCTCTATGTTGAAGGAAATTAGACAGGAAGATTAATTAGAGGTCGTATGAGAAAACTCCAGGTCATGTGGGGAAATAGGCAAACTCACCGAGGCTGGCTTCGGTGGCCCTGCTGATTTCCCCAATGGGATCTCCGAGGAATAGAAGGGGGTCGCACCATTAACCCACCGATAGGCCGTCTCTCTCCATCGATGGTGAAAGATGTCACTCATGAATCCATTATTCTTCCACCTCTGCAGCGCTAAGTAGGAAAGGTAAATCATATACTTGCCTTTTAGCTCCAGCGCGAATCCAGTAAATGAAAGCCGCCTGGGTGCCGGGTGCCTGGGGTGCCGGCCTTGGGAAGCCAGCCAGAGCCATTGAGCCAACCTCTGGAAGATGATGCACCAAAGGTCATGCTCCATCTTCAACTCATTTCTGGTCGTAAGACACATGTTTGCGCTATGTCCACGAAGTCGCTTTTGACAGAGTTCGCCCAGCAGGCAGTTTGAACGCACGAGCCATCATCGATTATCTGGTTTGTCCACGCTAGTATCAGCTGATTCGGCTAGACCAAATTTGTTCTGGGGAGTAATTTGTGAGGAGTATTTTAGAGTGAATTTAGCTTCTAAACAACAATGTGTGCCTAAATTAATGATATTAAATGTATGTAGAAAGAAAGGTGATCTAGCTTTTGAATGAAGTGCCCATCATAAAAGTTTTCTTTTCTCTTAACTGCAAATAGTTTAGACTTCTCGAAAATGGTTCCATAACTAATATTTTCATTTATTGTATCATATTTAGATGTTCCTAATATTTCTAATATCGGGTATCTTTGAGAAAACATTGTCTAATTCCCGCTTGCGGCCTCTATTTGTTAAAAGAATAAACTCTCGACTCTTAGTCTGATTTACTTTTTGTGAATTTAATTTAGTCATTTTAATTTGCAATTTTGAAGACTGCGTAATAGATAAACACTTGGTCGCTTTTAGAAGGCTTCATATATAGCTGACATACAATTTAATCTTAAAAGTGGTCTCTTATTTATAGATAATCCTCGTCTAGATAATCCGCAGTATGAATCCGCTAAAACCGCCACCCAATTCAATAAACGTTGAGTTTCAGAAGCACATTACAATGTAATCCTTCCATCTAGTAAAACTCTTCGCCTGGGGCCAGCACCGACAGTCAGCCCGAATTTGGGAGGTCTTGCATTCCCATTACTGGCAACTCAGTCATCAATTCTGGAGATGGGGATAGTGCACGTGGATGTCTTCGTCTTCGACACCTTCGATGGCTACGTTTACGGCGAAGAGGGGTTGTCCGAGGAATAAGACGATAGTGACCACACCTTCGATTCGCCTGAGGAGGAAGCCACCAGGGTCTCTGATGTCAGTCCTCACAATTCATATCACCGTTGACACGTTTGATGGTCAAAAAACGCACTGTTAAGTTGCAAACACACTTCTGCCTGAAAAGTTGATTATTTTTCTATCTAATTAAATGATTTTGGCAAAGTGATATAAAAATAATCTATGCAATCAAACTATCTGATATGCAATTTCCTTAATATGAAATGTTTTGTGAAGCAATTTGGTATTTTTCGTGATTTTTACGAGGCTACTTAGAAGGACTTTCAGAATGGAATCACCTAATGTCTGGCTCAATCAGTCTTGCTGAATTTTCGTTGCAATCAAGCCTCGTCAGATCTAGTTCCATGCAGTAATTAAGGATGAGTCTACCAAATGGATGAAGAAAAGGGTTTAACGAACTGAAAAGTCACATTGTGTTCTTCCACTCCCATGTATGTTTTCCAGCATCTCCCTTACGGTAGATGCTCACTCCACCGTCTCAAACTCTCGACGACTTCAACTGCCACCAAGACCGTGCAGATGACAACAGTCCGGTGGAAGAAGTCCTGACGTTGAGGTTATGGTGTAGGAGACGGGGATGATGTGCGAGGCTGCCTTTGTCATTGAGATCAACATGGGACGATTTTGAGATTCCGTTCAATTCCCAAGGGTTGCCATCGAGAAAGCTATCAGAAACACTCATGCTATTCCTTCTAATTTTCATTATGCAATCTGTTGCATTAGGACATTTCAATGCTTCCCCTGGCTAACCTCCCTTTCTATTTTTTTGATTTTGTTAATATCCTGCCCATTGATGGCTTTCCAAACCTCTCCGATTTTAACGATCAAACACTTCACCAGACACCAAATCTAAATCTTTGTCCTTGACACCTTCGATGACTACCACTGCAACGAAAATTAGATATGGATCAATGGGAAGATGGCCTCAATCGGGGAAGACACCCGAGTTACTGCAAACGATAGTCTTTTATAACGTAATCGCCCGATTTTAGCAAATACGATGATACATTTTCTGTTGAGCATTTTTCAAGTGGAAATTTCACGACTTCAAAGAGGAGCTGTTTGGTGAATGGGACGATAGTGAGCACACGTCAACTATCCTAAGGAGAAAGCCAACGGGGCTGCGATGTCGTCTCGTTGAGTTTAAATTATCTAATAACAATAATTTATCGGTATTTCATGCCAGCGCTGCCACTTCTGATCGTCAAAAGCCGCTCTGCTATACTACAAGCAATTGCCTGCCTCAGAAAGTGTTTTTTTCCCGATTGAATAAACTGATTTTGACCGAGCTATATCAAATAATCAATGCAACCAAACGGTCTGATGAGCGAATTCCGTGAAATGCTGCTAGTTTTCCAGCAGTTTATGAGTTTCCCTAAGTTTGACGAGGATATAAAACATATTATTTTGTCCTTGACACCCATGACAGCAACGACTGAACAGTGGTATTGATTGACGATCTGTGGGACGATGTTGAGATCCTTTTCAAGTCTTAAGAAGTCCTCATCGAGAAAGCCACTAGAGACACCGATGGCAGCTCTAGAAAGCACTCATTTCTCCTCCACAACTTAAAGACTTTTCAATGTGATCCTTTGCTTACGACCGCTTCTAATTTTTTTCCCTGATCATGGTGGATTTTTCGAAAACGGATCCTCATAGTAACTAAGTAGGCAAGTATTCGTTTCTTCATTTTATCTTTTAAAAACGACTGAGGAGTCTCTCTTTCTGTTGTGTTGCCGGAGAAGACAAAAGAGATTGGTGTGTATTGGGTGCAATCCATTTTACTTAGTCTTCTGATCATTGGGCCTTATTTTATCCTGGACATTTGGCGTTTAATCGAAGCAACTATGATTATTAGCCTTTTTTCCATTAATCACTCTATTCACGACCCAATGTGTCTAATTACTGCTACATTCGAAATCTTCCAGTTTTTACTTAGTTTTTATATGGTATTTCTACTGGCATCTAACGTGATCATCACTGTCTTATTACATTCCCATTTAACCAGAAACAAAGAAAATCATAGGTTAATGTAAATTATATTGACTGCAAATGTGTTTCTTTACCTATAAATGTCTTAATTGTTATCGTGATTCATTTTGGGCAGAAGGTACTTCACGAACAATTGAAAACACAGTTTCACATTGCTTATGAGGAAAGTGGAAATAGCGTCCGTCTAACTCGAGTACCGAGAGCGATTCCCAAGTTTTGGTGACTATACAGATTGTAGTTTGCCTAATAATCTGAGCTAGACATCTTGATTTGGTTAGCTGGCTGTGCAACTGAGTAGTTTTGTATCTTACCTTCCTAAGCAACATTTATAATCGCACCGTGTGGTAAGGGCCACTGCAGTGGAAGCTTGCCTTGGTCGATGGACTCACTGGAGCGGATGTTGACCGATAAATCCGATCTACCCAATCTCGGCATACACTTTCACACATGTTCACGCACTTAATAAACTTGTCCGGCATAGACGGCTTTTATTCAGCATCAGATATTGGGACTCCTTACCTTAGTGTGGCCACCCCTTGTCGTTTCAAATCTCCATGTACGAATCATGGAAGAGGTCAATAACTTTTCTTATAATAAATAATCTCGTCGGCCAGCACAATCAAGAGAAGTTTGTGTTTGCTGCTACTCAATACACCAGTTCCCATAATTATTTTAATCTGCAACTTTGTAATTCAACACGAAATCCATATCTTAAAATGCCTCAAGAGAGTTGTAAAAATGTTTTTTTAAAGAAAATACAAACAGAGGTGCTCTAGCACTTCCGATATGATAGAATGATACACTTGTACCAATGTTTTTGGCAATGCACGAGCTACTCAACAATGATTGGTTTCTACTCAAAGTTGTGCATGTTGTCCATTGCTACTGCCGACACCCCGTCTTTATCATTCTCGGGTTCTCCTAAGATCATCGCTTTTCTCTTTTGGCTCTAAAGTGGAATCATCATTCACCTCTGGTTGGCTGACAGTGCTTTGACTCACAAACAAATAAATTAGGTTCGCTGAAATTAAGTCTTTACTTCCAATAGTGTAAGCGTAACCATCCATATTATATAGTGTAGATTTAAGGATTCTGTGTGTATCATCCTTTTTTAAATGAAAAGGAGTGAGATAAACATGATGTTTATGAAAAATTTGACAGGTTCGCAGATATAAAATTAAAAATATTAAGAGGGAACTGAAGTGTCAAGTAAATGAAACTGTATTCATTGGCTTTTAATGAATGCATCTCTACAGGCTAACATGTTTTTTTTCCAATGATAAGGTAGACAATATCCTCAAAATCAACTTTTTTATAATATTGTTAATATTTATAAGAATTCATTAACGATTCACAAAAATCGGGAATTTTTAGAGTTAGACAGAGAAAAAACTTCATCCTTTGAATCTGCATCGTAAATCACGTCATAAATTAATCTTAAAAGCTGTGGATATGAGATGGGATGTTTTAATGCTTTACATTTGTATTGGAGGTTTTTTAAGGAAAAAAAGCAACTAAATAGGTTTCAGTCATTGTAATTATATACCAAAATTGGCGATTTCTTTAAACCGGCAATATACATGACAGTAGCCAAACATATCTGTGAGCTCCACCAAAGCACTTGTTTATTTACTAACAGCTAGAGCCTTCACAAAACGCGTACTGATAAAATTTGTCATGAGCATCGTTGTGCGTTTAAAGATTGTTTACACATGACTGGTGCCTTCTAAATACCGCAAACCCTTTTTAATGGCAAAAATAATTAACGAACCTATAAGGATTACATATCGTTGAACTGACTAAAATTGATTTTTTGTTATCTTATCTATTCCACATCGTTAAACTTTGCTCAGCTTAGATATCATAGAGATAACACTTTTCACTGAATATTACATCCCCGTTTACATAAACCTGCATTAAATACCGAAGCTGCCAAAACGAAGAACAGAGGCCTTGATAATTCTTGCTCGCTAATCAAAAGGCACATAAATCAGTGGGCAGTAGGAGACATAGAGTATGAAGCAGCTGTTCAAAAACGACTTCTGAAAATCCAGCAAAATGGCGGAAGTTCTTTTTACCTGTGTTGGGAAATACACCAAATGCCGCTATGAACTAAAATCATACTTAGTACAGATCAAAATTATGAAGAACTGAGCATGACGACAAAGTGAGTGGAATTGAACAAGGAGTTTGCAGGCTGTCTGACAGTTATCCACCATTCTTTTTATACCAAACGGAGTACATTCTTGACATATTCGACATTTATAAGATTCAAGGTGTTCCTAGGATAGGGTTGCATTCAAAATCATCTTCATTGTGGTGCTTTTTAAGAGCTGGCTATTTGGATATGGCTTAATTTGCGAAAGCCAGTGCCTTGAAATAAGTAAATTGATGAGGTCAAAATGAGTCATCAACTCACTCCCTTGACCTGGGATTCTCAACATAATCTCATCGGCTTTCAAACTGCATGTTAGACGTTAATGAACGAGTCCTGTGTCAACATGTGCCCCAAGAGTCCTGACGAGCTTACCGTGGAGGAGATTGTTCGGGGAATCTTCTTCAACTGGCTAGCTTCTGAAAGCCGGTGCATTGTGAAGTCGAAGAGTGTTAAATACCTGCGACGGGCTTGGAACAAGGGCAAGGCTTAGAGTAAAACTCGCCACTTTAGAGGCTAACCGAAGAATCCATGGGTCGATATTTCAACTCTCATTGTTGCTTTACACTATTCTATGCCTTCCACCTCCGCTGGTACACCTGAATTTAAGCGGTCAGGCCCTCTCATTGGTGTTTACATAAATGATCAAACCGAAGACGATAATACCTCTTCGGTTGAGGAATTTTTAAAGGGGATATTCCACGAAGCGAAGAGGAGCTGTTTGATGAGTAGGACGACAGTGAGCTCACCATTAATTATCCTATGGAGAAAGTCACTGGGGACTCTGTTAGCCCGGTGAGTTAGAATTATCAAGCAACGATAATTTAGGCCTTTCAATCAAAGCACCTTTTCATGGATCACTCTATTCAAGAACAAAAGTGTCTATCTGCTGCTAAATTCGAAATCTTAGACATTTGACTTAATTTATGTATCTGACATTTCCACTGGCATCCAATTTGATAATACAGCCGTATTACAGTTCTCTTTAATTGGAAACGAAGAAAATAATGGTTAAATGGAAAACATATACTACCTTTAAATGCGCTTCTTTACTTTAAAATCCTTCATGTGTTCTCATGGTTCACGTGGGGCAGAAAATATTCCTTTGATAATCGCTTTTCCTTTCTGACCCTGGAAAATGGGATTTAAAACCTACATTAAAAAGTCAGTGGAAATCTTACCTATTTATAGTGATAACACGTCTTCCGCTACTATTAATACTTTAGGGTTGATGTGAGTGACTTCTGATTGGCTGGTACTGCTTTGCTTCACACACACACAAGCGATAGCCCCTTACCTACTATGATTACCAAACTAACAACAACAGTGTGACTTTCATAATTTTTTCTTGATAAGGGACTTAAATATTTTGCTTTATTGATTCGTTATCGCCAACGACGGATATCATAATTAAAAGTCTCCTTAAAGAAAATGTTCCAAAACTGTTTGGGCAAACATTTTATCATGAAGAGATTAAGAATTCATGCATAATAGATGAGTTGGAAATGGAAGTAAATCGAGTCACTGGATGATATAATACTTGGCTCGTTAAATTAAAAAATACGGTAAATTTTTTGTGAATTTGATCTAAAGAATATTGCCTAATATCAATTTCGGTTGCAAATTAAGAATTGCATTCTGCGAGAAATGCTATGTTTGATCCCGAGACAAAGGTGCCCTACTCGGGCAATGTACCTCGGTCCAAAATGCTGGCTTATTTAATTTAAATGCATTCAGATAATCAAGAAGCTATCATTCCTGTTAGGATGTATGCAGGAATCCGTCAGCGAATATTTGAAATATATTATGCACTAAGAGCCAACGATGGTTCAAACATTAATAGCAACATTAAGGATTCAAGGACACGAATATAGGCCTAGGCGGTGCAGATTAGTTGATTTAATTCTTTAGCTAATCACGAGGAATGAAACTGGTACATTTTCTCAAAGTTTATTAGAAACCTTCACTCATCCTACTGATTACTCAGCCCTTTATTATTTTTTATTTATTTCTGCTTTTAAGAGTCATAGCGGGAAAGATATCAATGCCCATATTACTTCTAAGGCAACCCTGGTTCATGAAAATTAGAAAATATTCGTTTTCTATGCAAAATAACTATCTTCCCTTTTGCAATCAGCAAACAATGGCAGAAATTCAGCAACGAGGGAAGATAAAGAACTGTTCACTTGGTGAACGATGCTTAATCGGCGACGCGCTTTTAATAGTCTTTGAAATAATCACACTGGCTGGTATGGCTCGGTTAACACATTCGATACTCCACAAGAGCACAGTAAGTGATTTTTTTATAGCAAGATTCTAAGAGGCACTGCCAACCTATGAATGGAGTATCGGCGATAATTTAGGAAACAGATGACGTACTTATACATTATATCGTTTTGGCCAATACATTCTTAACATTTAAGAAAAAAGTTTTCCTATGTTACAAGTAAGAGAGTAGTAGAAAAGTCTAAATG
>JAUOZQ010000198.1:0-86159 GCA_030710315.1 Anomotaenia brevis
CTTGATTCTATGTACCGCTATCTTTGCCCTCAGAACTAATTAAGCCCTAGGTAGAAAACCGCCGATTTTCGTTGACTCACAAGCATTGATTTGAGTTACTTTGACCAATTAAAAGAGTGCTGATTTATGACCTAACTCCTTTCGTTTAATCAAAACTAATCATGCGGGTGATGTGTTGATCCTCTACGGTGCAACTTTGAAGCAGAGACTAATTTGTATTAGTGAACTCATTGGTGACCTCATTCTACGTATGCGGTGTCTTGCAAGCTCTATCATTAACCTACGACTTCACTGCTGTGATTGAGATCAGTGATCAGAAATCGAATTGGGCGATTACATAAAGGGACATAGATCAAATGTGAATAGACCAAATGTTTCTGGTAATCTCTTAAATCATTCACTTATAGTTTTGTAGCTATAAGCTTGACCAACATAAAAAATAATCATACAAATTAAAGCCTTTTCGTGTAGGCTAACCAATGCAATCATCTGTGAAATTTCTTGCATTGACTTGGTTGATTTATCAGATTGTCAGAGTTGTTGAAAAGTTCAATCCCTTATTGTGAATAAATAAATGTCTCGTATTTAATAAATAGATAATTTGTATGATTCATACTAAATAATATAAAAAATATCATAACATAACCTCTTATTATAAAATAAATGGAACAAATTCAATCAATTTCAGTGTTCGTGTATCCATAAAAAATGAGAGTATTTTGACGTTTTCATTCAAAACTGTGAAACCATCACTGATGAAGTGAAGGATGAAACTGACACAAGGAGTCCGCGGTAGCTAGAAGAAAGCGAACTAATGCAGAGGATCTGATTGCCTTGCTGCAGCAGATTCTGGAAAGTGTGCAAAGTGTGCAGAGCAAAGTGTAGGAATCGCTTCCTGAATTCGGAACGGGTGATTCGGGGGTTCCTGGTTAGCGGTGCGACGATACTCCCAGGTAACCTCGGGGCCACTACAAGCATATTGGCACAATTCAAGGTGGAGCTATTTCAAAGATCATGATTAAATGCAGTGCACGCAACCTTTCTCTCGTTTTCATTTCCTAAATATGCCTTATGAAATACTTCGATATGTTATTTCTCAACCTAATACGAATAATTCAAATAATTTCTGCCACATTAAGGCTCTGAAAGGAGTCCAAATTAAATAGTTTTGCAAGCTCAACAATTCGCATTTAGCTATCAATGAAAGGCATTCTGAAATCCAATCCAGAACAGCGATCAAATCAATATCGACTATCGCCCTCCAACGAATCAGAGAGGCGTCTCGACCTCTGCAAATTCTCTAGCGTTTTAAGCACTGTGTCGTCTCTAGTTAACCTCTGGTTTATGATACTGTTCACATGATCAATGGCTCTTGAATTCATTGAAATCTCAAAGCGAGAATCGATGAGCTTCAAAGTGAAGCTGCCAAAATACGTTTAAATCCACAGAACAATGAAATACTTCTCGAGGGCAAACTTTATCTCTCAAATGACATCAAAAATCTCCGAAACTGAAAGTGATAGCCAAAGTACTCATGAATTACGCATATTTCGTTAAAGACACTTTGCAAAAATACGTGTTTCTTATCCTATCTGATTAGCATTTATGTGCAAATTGCGAGTGATACCGACGAGAACCTCACATTAGCTAAGTCAAAGGTCCCTATCCACGTTTGCTTAATGTGCACTATTGAGTCACCTAAATTTAAAGAGTTCAAAAATGCACTACATCGCCGTTGATTTTGAAGAAATTCTTGACATTTAGATTGAAAACCGCAGAACATAGATTGAGCAATACCACAATTTTGTAACTTTCAAACACTACAAAAATACTCCTCGATTAAGAATCCAGTGCGGTAAAAATTTCTTTATTGCAAAAACTACAAAATCAGCAATATTATGTTGTTTATAGCATGACTTTCCCTAAATGTCCTCTCTTGTGGTGGTGAGTAGGTAAGACCTGTGCTATCAAGCTGAATCGGTCTCAATGTCCTTGAAAGATACCTCCAGTCTCTCTTCTGTCGTGAGAACACGAAGACTTCGATTCCCGCCAATTTGTATTCCTCCTACCTAGTGGAGCAGCCACTTGTTCCTTCAAAGTTCCCAACAGACTTGTTTAGATCTCCCTGATGGCCAGAATCTCATCACAGGGAAAACCTCGTCCTACTACCAACACGAGCATCAAACAGGATGTCGAACGATGCTGCAATCCTACCCTGTACGTCTGATGCAACCGAGCCATGCCAAACTAGGTGGCTCTCTCATTCAGCTCCCATTCAGCTGGCCCGCACTTCCAATGCACTCAGTTTTCCGATCTGTATTTTGCTCCGCAATCAATATCAATGCTCGACGCCCTCTGTAATGCCATGCCTGATACGATGCAGCTGCAGGCAATCCAGTAAGATCGAGAGGCACGCCAACCAAGTTGAACTCAAGTTAAATGCTTATCCAGTCGAATACACCTGTACTCGGTGGATCTTTCAGTTGTGTAGAGAGAGATATACATGAAAGGAGATTCCACAATCCCTCCAGACTCACCGACAACATAGACGAAAGTTCGTTAACGCCTCAAAAATGAGGGAACTGGATCCCGGTGCCTCATGCGTTCCTCAAGCTGATTCGTCAGGTCAAACTCTATCCACGGTGTGATTTATAAGTTTGATTTCAATGCCTTAATATTAACACCAAAATCACTGTGTTAAAGACATCTCCACGGGCTACTGAAAGCTGAATAATGCAGATTATTTAACTGCTATTAAAGATAAATCCGTGTTGAAAGGTTAAAGTAATTGGTTTCTATCCCAGATTCGGAGTCAAAATAGCATTTCAATGATCAACAACACAGAATATAATGGTTATCAATTGGATCTTCCTAGAGTTTATTTTAAAATGCTATGTCTGCCCTTTTTTCCAGCTTTTATTTCGAATTGCATCGAAACTTCAAAGCACTCAGCAAATCGCCAAATCCGTCTCTTGCTTAGCAAAAGCTTCCCAGCCAGATTTGCCATTATTTCAATTCACTAATACATGTGCAATTGCTTGGGGTTTTTTAACCGAAATTTCAAAGATCTTATAATAACATTTTCCTTTTTTCTCTTGATCAAACTTCCTTGTTAGACTTTTCATTTGGTTAAGAACAATTGACAATTTCTCCATAAGATTATCTCCCAAAACTAAATTACACTTTCTACTTCAGCATTAGGCAATTTCGGGATTTAGAGGCAAACACATTCATTAAGAAAATAGACATATAAAAGCACATTTAGGACAACTAAACTGCAAAAACACATCATTAGGTGTAAGCCTTGGTATGATGTTGAATATTATTAGTCACTGACAAAAGGTAATCGTTGCTAGATTGTCGAAGGCCCTAGCATAGTACTCTGTGACAGATTGCGGTTGAGGGAGGAAGGAGATGTAGACGACGGACTGACAGATAAACCTGATGAAAGGCATGCGCAGCAATTTGCCCCAGCGCGAGTCGCGTGCGAGGAGGTAGCAGGCAGAGAACACAGGAGATAGCAGGGCGATGAGCGAAATGATGCCGGCATCCACTAGGAAGGGTTTGCGACGAAGACCTGGCAGTCCATCATACCAAAACGACACCAGCAGCTGTTGGCAGTGCGGGGTGTGCCACGAACTAGTCACCAGGGCATTTTGATGGAAGATCTCTTATTTAGGAAAAATTAGGTACTGGACCGCGTCTCACACACGATTCCCCACAATCACCACCAACAAATAGATATATGCAGTTCCATTTCTTCAATTGTATTCAATTTATAAAAAAATTCTTCACCTTTTTATTCAATAAAATTGAAATAGAAAAACACATTTTTGAGGATTGCTTGCCGAAATATAAGATAGCAACAAATTTCAAATGAACCACGACATACATTGTCACATGGCAATCAAGGCAATCATTAGCCTGTATTATGAATCCAGCTCCTCTACCACCGAGTGAGAAACCTCATGTTAACAATGGCATTGCAACTCTCCTTGCGAGTGGTGGAATTAAATTTTTGAAAAAGTTAAATGCGACATTGATCACCCAGTTAAATGCCTTTTGAAATCTCCCAATACCTAATTCTGTTGATAGATATGAATGTTAGGATTTGTAGACAATATGCACAGTGATTTTCAGTGAACAACAAAAGGTGTGGATGAGAAGACTCAGATACCCAGTCCGTAGTTCTCTACAGCCAATGCTACACTTGTTCACAACGTTAATACAAACTTTTGGGCCTATTATATAAATCGATTAAGCTCATCTATCGAATTGTCGTGGATTCTTATCACACTATCTACACAATCACACCAGAAAAATGGTCCATTTGCTCTAAGGAGACTGCTAATCGGTATCGATAGACGATATGCCTCACTTCATTCCTTAGTTATTCATTGCAAAGACTGCATACATCAGTAGTTGAGCGCAAAATTTTGTACAACACTCCTTTTAATTGCCACTGTGAACTAGAAGACAATTGGTTTTAAATATGTATGCCGAATTATTGAACGTTCATTAAATTGCATTACAGTGAATTGAGCAGGCTGAGTGAGAGCAAGGCCTAAATGTGGTCGGATCCCCTATGTCTACTCTGGCCAATAAATTATTAGTTGTGTGAGATTGCAACCATCGAATTTTCGGCGGGCCTCTCCAGACTGCAAAGCGGCGCCGCCAACGGATTTCAAATTGACCGAATATGTTAGAGATGAGGAGCTCTCACGCTCATAGCAACCAGTGTTGAAATTCACCAAATTTACTGTAATGCTTTAATTAACACAGAAAGAGATGAACATTCTTGAGAATGCCAATCCGGAAAAGGCCTATTTTGCATCTCCCTCCTTAAGTATCGTCGCTTTTTCTCATTTCCCTCAATTTTTACATAAGTCTGATAATACTCCAACGAATACCGCTATCTTAATTTAAATAAGTAAAAGGAACACATTCTTCAGTATGGCGTTTTCACCGCAGATTTCTAAGGCACTGGCTTCATCTTATGAATGCCATGGTTGGAGGATTGACGTAGCGCCAAACTAAGGGATTAGCAGCAATCCTAAACTCGATTTAAACCAACCGTTTATCAAGCAGACTGTGATGAAAAAATCTAACACCTATCGCCGGCACCCAGCACATTCTCTACGACGATAGCTCAGACTCGCTGAAGGAACCCGAGTAATGATGATGGGCTGGCCGTTGGGTGCGACGCGCGCTACCTTCAGTGAGGCACAATTTACTGCCTCACTTGCCAAAATGCAAGTCTTCATCTTGCATTCAGGGTTCTACAAATCCAGGATTTTTGTTCTCAAAATGGTTCAACGGTGTGACGCCAACACGTTTGCATGGTTTCATGGAAATTTTTAGAAAAATCTCCTAGAAATCTATTATCCATGTTTTCACTTATATCAGTAGTATATTTCATCGCTTTATCCACCTAACTAGTAATTATTTATGGAGACTACTACCTGACAGCTGTTCTTCAGTTTATTCTGACTTTAGACTATAGCGTTTAGCCATATACTGGCTTAAAACGAGCCCCACATTCGTTGTTGGTGTTGGTGTTGCTGTTGCTTTTGGTTATTTTCGGAGTAGCAGCCAGCAGGTGAATAACATATTGAATGCAAATCTCGTCAGTTCCACGATAACGCCTCGAGCTAGGCCTTTACATGAATCTAAATGAAATCTGCTTGCTCAACTAGATACTATTTATAGAAATAGTAAGTCAGTTCAGCCCAAGAACGGCAGTGCTGAACGATCAAACGATGAACTGCACCGTAATTCGATTGCACGCTTTTGTCTGCTTTCTATCGATCAAGACTGGCCTCCGAAATGGTTCTTGTACAAGTTCTTCCTAAGGCGGTATCAGCCTCTGGTTCGTGAGAATGCCTATTCGTTTCTAAGGCAATTTTTTGTGCTGCCTACGTCAGACACTAAGCGGTTCTTGATTCACAGTAAGTTAAAAATCTAAGCAAAATGGATTCAAGAATATTTTCCATAAATTCGATCTCTATACTCCATTTGAGAGCCCACCGAGTTTAATAATTTAATACACATTTATATCCGGCCACTGAGTTTGATCGCTTAGAAACACACTGAAATTGGGTTTCGATTTAGGTTATCGTCGTCAACTGATGACTACCATGATATCAAGAAAATCACAATTGTCCCGAGTTGCTTCGTACCAAACTTAGTTGCACTTACTGGCAACTCAGTTTAAACCAACACTTGCGTACTCCACCATGCATTTTCTTGTATTCATATGCTTTTTACTTTGCCTCCATAGAAACCTACAAAACTAAAGGTTTGAAAACGGTGCAATCCATGGATCTTTGAAGAATTGATATCTTTTTAGCCTTGACTTCTATTTTAATCAGATGTTAATTTTTTACAAAACTGCAATTTTTTCTCTCTGAATTCACAAGGAAGAATCCAAATATATCTTTGAGGACCATGTCTCTAAGTTGGAACAATCACGGGACATATTATTCCGAAACATGGCGCCTTTTCCAAGCAATAAAATAATTTAGGTGCCTGAGAATTTTCAGGTAAAGTCATTATTTCAAGCGATTGACTGCTTCATGGTTTGCAGCCTAGAAGATCGTCAGATTTTAAGACCTAATCATTTCAGTGTTTCTCTTCAGAGGCCATAAATATCATCAAACAAGTATGTTTTGCGTCAAAAATGCTTAAAGACGAATATAAAAGTCATCTGTTTGCACAATTAATTTTAAATTAAATTCGAAAGTTCACTAAACCTACCGCGGCAGAGTTAATACGACCAATAAGTTTGTTTTAATCACCATAATCTCGTATCACCTTTGTCAGGGAATAACTGCAAAACCAAAAGAAAGCTAATAAAATGAATTTCCTTAGATTAAGAAAGATCCTTTAAATTTCTTAAATTAATGAATGGCAGGCAACCTTAATATTACTTAATTCTTACATGACTACGTTTGGTATTCCCGGTACTGTCAGAATTGCTTTCTCGAATGCTGGAGTTCGCCTAAGCTAAAAGGCCCCAATCGAGTTGAAGAGGTTTAAATTATTTTTCAATCCCGCAAAGTCAAACATTTCTTAACCTGATCATAATTTTGGCTTTTTCCGCCATTAGCAAATAATTTAAAGGCTGAACAACCTTTACAAACATCGCCTTTTTCAATTCACCTTATTTGCCTGAAAGCCATTTTCAGGCTCTTAACAAACTCACCTCTGGTCGATCCGTATTTCTGTGGACCTTGCAAATGAACATTCTCGCTCTGCTCAAAAATGCAATTTCCAGTGTTGCACTGCGGAAATACGGCAGTCGCAAGGCTTCTTAAAGAGAGCCTAACATAAGTATTCAGAATGCCATTACGTATTCACACCTTTAAGAGATGGAAATCTAGATAAAGTTGCAAGGTTTCTTTCAGCTAATCGACAAATCGTTTTAGTTTGTTTTGATGAATTTGAGAACTGAAAAGTTCTACGTAAACTAAATGTTTTATTGAATATAACAAGGAAACTTTGTTATGGCACTTGAAACGGGACAAGTTAGGATACTGATCTCTGACACCAAATGAAAAATCTCTGCATAACTTGATCGCCTTTACTTCAGCAGTGTAAGGTGAATAAAAAGAAACTAACCATGATATCACCGGTTTTTATTATTGGGGATTTCGTTACAAATTCTAAATTCCTAGACATCCTTTCATAAACGTTGACACCAGCCCACTGGCGTGTTCATTATTTCTGGAAAACTGCCAGAAATTCAGAGTAGCCTTGTTATTGTGATTGCAAAAAAATAGTTAACAAGAATTAAAGAAGTTTAAATCATTATTTTTATCCTTTCTTCCTAATAAACATTAGCACCAAAAATATATTCATTTATTTGCATCTCAAACAATATTTTAGTTAATTAAAAACAGGTTTCTTGATTTTTTGTGAAAAGACAGAATATTCTACTTATTTTCAAGCGTCCTAATGTGTCTTCTAGAAATGCAAGTTTATTTTATTCTAGTAATTAGAATCACCCTGACAGTATCTCTTTATAACCTCTTTTAAATATCTTATTCTATTTTTAAGAATGTAAGGGGTTAGTTATTTGGAAATGCTATATTTCAAAAAAGACGTTAATATTAACTGCTATTCCAGTAAGACTCTAATCAACGGATAGGTCGTAGAATTGTCTTCCTGCATCGGGTAATAACTTTGCCAATTAAAAATTACTTTATAAACACTTTTGGAAAAACAAAAATTTGAAATTCAATTGGTTTTACAACAACATTTCAGATAAATATACTGAAAGACTATCCCACATGCAGAAAAGATTAAAAATGGAACTCAGTCACTGATTTGCTAATAAGGGCGAGCAGAGTAGCTTTGTGAGTCTTTAATAACATCTAAGTTGCTAATTCTCCGTGCATGTTGTACGTCCCTTTTGCGGAATGCGAGCAGCCGATTTGTAGCTAGCGGTGTGTGCAAAATGAGCCATTTTTAATGTTGAAATATTAGGTTGGTCGCATCCTAGCAGTGAACTTCGTATCATGAGTAATTGTTAGCCAGTGGTTAAAGTTCGGATGAAAGAGAACTTGAATGATTAGAAGAAATGGTAAATCATTTGGATGGGTACCCAAAAGCGGTAAAATATGCTTCAAATAGAGAGACCGCATCTCATCACATAAAACCGTAGCATAATAATTGTGTTGATCTTTAGAGCAAAATAGCCAAGCTCCGCCACTTGGTGCAACTTACTGTGTGCATGTTTCTGACTAACTCCTTGATCTCCTATGAGAAATATCAAATAGTAAGCCATGTATCTTTTTTATATCAACAACTAGTTTCAATAGCTGTGTTTAGCCTTAATTTCACTGACGCTTTGAGATGAGCAGTGCCCTGCAGTTACATATTGTACATAATTTGTACATATTTTTTTCACTTGCACTATGTTTGAACTTCAGAATTTTTAAAACTTTCACAGAAAAATTTTTTTTCGCTACAAGCGTTAAGCAATTTTTCTAACAGGGAACTTCATATCTTGAGTATGTATCAGCTAGTGGTTAGGGTTCGGGTACTAGGCTGTTTCTCCTTGGAATGAAAGAGAACTCAAGTGATTTGGGGTTAAGTACTTGGAATGCGTGAAGTTATAGAGATCCGGCTGGACATGGTGCGGTTGACTCTTACGCTAGTCCGACAAAGCCCGTGTGGAGGAATCCATCCACTTCCTCATTATTGTAATATGGAATTAAATGTGTGCATTCGTGCTGATCCATGTGTGTCGAAGCGATTCCGCTGCCTAATCTGTACCCCGAAGTCTGTTAGTATTTTCAGGCAGTACGTCCCTAACTTTTAAACTTCGAATCAAATTTATTCTCTGATTACAATATTGTCACTTGAATCTAGATAATATTTTTAATAATTGACTACTTCGCAATGTCAATAAATAGCCATTTAAAATAATGCTGGCCTGTATCTTCTGACATGTTAAGGATTTCTGATCATTCGCAGAGGTGGTATTCCACGGTCATTTATTCAAGTTAGTTAGGTTTCCTTCCTTCCTTCGAAGTTGCACATTTCTCATGAGTGTAGTAGTTTGCATTTCGACAGTTGAGTCTAACGTAAGGGAATACATTACATGAAACGATAGTATATTAGAAGGATTTAGTTCTTAAATATCTGAAGCACTTACTCATACGGGAATGTGATATCACTTTTCTTGGAAGCTACCTGGAAGAAGGTATTATGGGCCCTTTTTCAAGAAAGTAGACAAATAGCCAATGTTTATTTGAGGAGTGTGCTCAAATATTTTGATAGTGTCCAGGCTTGTATCCATGGGAAGCATGGGCGTGCTAATCTCTAGAAGGATGAACTATGAATGAATGGAAAAATTAGTCCAGTTCACTGACTCATGCCATGCATTTTTGTGCTACCGTCTGTCTGACTTGTCACGTGATTCATACATCGATTTTTTGCACGTTAGTACAAACCTCTCTGACTCGAGTTCAAACTGCCTTGGAGACAAATTAATAAATTAGGATTAACTGTTTTTTCCTCCGGTGAAAGCTGAGTACCTTCTTTGGCATTCCCGTGCGTGATAACAACGAGAATGGTTGAATGTGGGACCTAGGATCTAATATACATTAATTTGACCATTCCCCGACATTATTGATAATTTAATTGCTACAGATTACAATAAGTGCAAGTTGATTTTTAGATATCACCCGAACGAGATTCCCGACATGCCTTTATTGAATGGACTCATAGTTGACAACCTCTGCGAAGGGCAGGTAGATGTTGGTGATGTACGCTGGTTCAACGAGGTAATAGCAGTCTGCAATCCCCCATTTCTTATCCCTTGATAGGAGGATTTTCTTCAGCTTGGTTCTCAAATCTGACCATCAGTAGCTTTTTGTTCTCATTCACGTTGCCGCTTAGAACAATCGTAGGCAGAATAGCGATGAAAGACCCTTACATGTAGCAATATTTAAATTAGAGATTAATATATTGTGAATACACCATGAGCTCAAAATTATTTTTTAGTTTAAGTAGTCCTATGCAAACGTAATGAGAGTACTGTCGTATTAAATCCATATTATATTTTGAACATACAGCCAGTATACTACTTGGACATTATTCATCCCATAGATTATGAAAATATTTCCATAGATTCAGCTCCCTCATCGCATTTCATTACCAAATATTGTCCTTAAGTTCCTGTTCTTTTCTCAATTTAAGTTAACGCATGTCATTGAAAGGTGGCACTAATATTTCAGAGTAATGGATCGAATAGTAGAAACGTGATGTATATCTTGTTTATAATGTCTGAATTGTTTGCAAAGAAGCTATCATTTCGTATGATAATTTGGGGTTTCATTAGGTTGCTTTATTACGTAATTCTGAATCACCTCGAAATAATCAAAGGTATCATTAATGTAATTAAGCTTGATAAAACAGAGGTTTCTAAAAAAATTTATAATAGAAAGCCTAAACCTTTCTTCTCATAATATACCACAAAGAGGGAAACGTATCCAATGAGAAACAGCCGTGAAAATGAATGCGTAGAGTGGCTAGGCTTGTCTATTCTACTTTTAATCAACATTCTTCTCATGTTGCAGTTATGTGGGATGAGACGCGGAGCTAAAATTAAAAAATTCAAACTCATTTTCGCTGGCAAATGTAAGTATTTATGAATGCATTTTGAATATTTGCCGAATATTTGCCATTTGGGAGAAAAGGAGTCATGCTATTACTGATTTCGGTCGTGCTTTTATCGATTGCCATATTGGCGATTTACGAGTCTGCTGAATTCAGTGCCACACAGTTTTGTTTGAAGCGGGCAAGTGATCAATTTTTGTGGTTTCCTTATCAGCCAGGGTTCAGTGTGATGTGAAGAAATGCCTTACCTACAATGCACGTGATGTGTTTTTGAATTTAAGCTCAGCATTTACTTGATTAGAACATGCAGTGTTGATACTTGAATCATTTTTTTAGATTAATTATTAGTTTGTAAATTTCGTAATAGGATGAAATTTTAAATACTTGCATGAGTCATCGTTGTTGAAGCCGTTGTTTATAATATAAATATTTGGTTATTTGAACAAAGAGGGAAGGAGTTAAAATTATCATGACTCTGGTCTTGGAAAGATGCAGTAAATTGCATACTCATACCTTCGGAATGCATTCTTTTGACAGGCCCAATACTAAAGTCCTCAAGCTTAAAATTGAGAGTAAATGCACCCAACCAAAAACATTATAGCATGCATTGTCAGCTTTAAGTGCTAATGGGGAGATAACTTCTGAAGAACGAATTATTAGTATATAAAATCGCTTTTATGTTTTCTCATGCCCCAGTCGGTCAGCTTGTGGACATTCCAGCCGGGAATGACTCAACTATTCACATCATGCAGCTGGTGGTAGGGGCCAAAGCAGCGCGGTTGGACGAAATATTCCTTAAGAACCTGATAGTGAATCACTAAGAGAAGGGTGCCACCAACGCTGTTCCAATTTACTTGCATTATCTCGCTGATCAACCCACTGCCTTCATCCTTCAAGCTATGATTTCAAGCTGGCGTTTGAATAAACTCTAAGTTACCTACTACCCAGCTGAGCCTATTCAGGCAAGTTTTAAAGACGCAGCTCTCTAAAAAGATGCTCAGGAATGTATTTGATGGTTTCACTGTGCCTAACAGGCGAAAATAACCTGGATGGTTAGCCAAAATTCTGCCTCAAAGGTGGCCACGATGAAAATGTAGCTACCTGAGATTCACAACTTCACAGTTAAATAGGTACGCTGCTTTATTATTTAGTGCCTCTCAATGACAAATACACCACTACATTCAAAATTATGACATATCGCAACAACTAGCTCTGCGTTTATTCATAACAATTAGTAGCTTCATGACAAAGGCGATTTCATATAAAGCTGGAATTGCAGCTTAATAGTCAGTAACACATTCACCAAGATCTTATTTCATACCCATACTCCACATTGTAAATATTTAGGGAATTTGTAAAATCCATGTCATTTAGGGTTATAGTGAAGCCACTAGGAGTGTATTTACGTTTATGATCATAATGTGTCTCTAGATCAGAACCCATTTACCTTACCGCCATGATATAAGCCATAGATGCTGTCGTTGATTAATCTTCCCAAAGAATGTTCGTGACTAAAATACGTACTTGATGTCCAATATAGCAGAATTTTTTTATTTTTAATCATAGATAATGGCAGAGAGTTTACAGGATCATCTCTAATCAAATTGAAATGGTGAAGCAGTTACGAGAAACGGCGAGACTAGCCTAAGCTTGAAGATGCGAGATAACAGGGCCAACCGAAGTAGCCTGGTAAAAGTTAAACAGGCCAACAAGAACAATTTAAAAGCCTTGTTTGCTTTGCAAGAAGTAACTTAATTTTTTGTGAGACAACAGAAATGTCATATTATAGTTAAATGGAAAATCCATAGTCATAGTCTCGTGAAATGTTAATATTTAAGCAAGAATGAATTTGTTAAATACAAATGATTATTAAGATTCAAGCTGTTGAGAAAGCCCAAAGACCTGTTTTGGCCACATATATGTCATTCCTGGCTATAAAGAGCGTTCTCACCAAAAACCTTTGAGGGCGAATCGATAATACCCACCATTCAGTGATATTTGCGAAATCAATATAGGTTGATTCTTGGCTTTACGTTAAAATTATCGAGTAAAACTCTCAAAATAGAAACAGGTTTGGGCAATTTAATGAATAGTAGTGCACCCTATGCGCTGTTTAATCCTCATACTCTTTAAAATACAAACTATTCTTCAATTAATTTCAACTTTTGCAACTACAATGCGGCTTTTTCATTTTACTGGCGAAATTAGTGGTTCAATGCAATTTAAATACAATTGAAGAATCATTTTCATCATTTGTTCCAGAATATCATAGAACCCCTATGAAAATAAACAAAATCCAAATGTTTGCCACAATGAAAAACACATCCAGATTCTGCCTTCAGTGAACGCCTTACTAGTCACTTATATTTCCGTCGGAGATAGCAAAAAATGCAGTCTTGTAAGCCTTCTATGAGAGCAAGAAGTTGCACAACAAGTTTAGTCTTACCTCAAGGAATGTATGCTCCGCTTCTTTGGTTGCATTAAAGGTTGTCACTACTACTATTCCCACTGGGTAAGAATAATCAATAAGCTGTTCCCTGAAGTCATAATTTAATGCACATTCATATTTTAATATAAATTTATGATATCGCCTCCTCTACCCTTTCAGATTTGAACGGCTATTCTAACCAAAACCACAACATAACACATTTTATTTCTAATAGATATTCAAATTAGCATAGTACTAATTTTGCTCTGCACAAATTAAAACGAACTCATCTAACTACTTTGGACAGAAGTTTACATTTTCAGATGGGTTCCTTTCAGATATCCCACTTTCATTGAAGTGTGAATTTTAATAGGTAATTAAATAACCTATTAGGACTACAGCAAGACTGCTACTTGCAAGTTTTGCAAGTTTGCAGAAGCTAATTGATCCAATTTTCGAGATTCAGGTGGTCCACAATCGATGAAAAAAGGAAACATGAATTAATTGTTAGACCATTTATTGTACTTTAACTGATGGTAGTTTACATGCAGTGAATTTCAAATATGGCTTTCGATAGTATATGAGTTCAAGCAATCCACGTTTTATATACTAAATTAAGTAATCTTTAACACAAAATTTCACTGGTTTTATTACCTTGTCCTAGCACGTTTTTGTCCTTCAATATTTTAAACCCCACCAACATATATCATTTGAATTCAGCATTGTACTTTAGACATTTAGGATCTATTAATGGAATCTACCGGAAAAACTGCAGCATTAGTGTTTTAACCGTTTCACTTGAATTAGGTTTCTTCCACCCGATGAGTGGCTATTTTTGGCGGACAAGGGCCTATGTAAAAACTGTATAAGAAGTAGTGAATGCCTCAATATATCAGTTTTGTTTGAGTTGTCAGTACTGTTGCTGCTTACGACCACGATTATTGGTCTACTTTAGGAAAAACGATGAGGCGTTAATGCCACTGAACCTCTCATCTATATAAAATTGAATGAGTTATAATTGTGTTGCGTTATTCGCGGTTTTGCCTACCAAATCCATCCTGACTAAGCGTTATAAGGTACGAGGCGCTATGCTATCTAAGTAGTAGGATTAGTAAAGGCTACGTTAGATAACGGCCACATAAGACGGGAAGCCTTGTTGCAAACAGCAACTACTCAGTTCAAAGCAGTTTAAATATGGTGAAGGTTTCCCATAGTAAAGTGGAACTGGGATCTTTTCACGGCCCTTAAACATTATGCAAGGACAGATCTTTCTAGTCATTACTCCGAGCTTATAGAGTTTTTATTAGCGCAGAAGGCCACCAGGAAAGTCTTCACTTTTAGCTCTTTCAATTTGCATTTTAGACATTACTTGCCATCATGTTTGTTTATAATGACATCTATTAGGAACAATACAAAGCCTCATTTCAGTTGGATTAATGTTTCCTTATGTAACGCCACCATTGGAAACAACCATTTGCCTTCTTCCGTGTCTTTTAAAATATTCATTTAAAATAGTTCTATTTAATTTCGACTGCACAAATTGATGGAAAAATAAAAAATAAAATTTTATCTTGAGACTAATTTACATGGTATTTATTTAATTTTTGTTATTATTTCCAGCATAATTTCATAGTAAACTTTCGAATTCACCTAAAGACCATGGGCGAATTTGTAGCCTGTTAATATATTATCAACCGAGTGTACAAACTGGCAGTGGAATTGATTAGAAATCTCTGCGTTGAATTATAATGTGAAATAAATATGCTAAGGAGCGGTGTTTACTTCAGCTCAGTGAATGAGAAAAACTGGTCTGAAGTTAATTTAAATGGAGCCCCGAATAAATGTTTTATCTGACCTGTGTCACTTAAAGAACAGATTAAATTCTATTCAGATTGGGATTTGCTATTCCTTCTTGCCTAATATCTGTACCTAATAGGACTGCGGAAAAGAACAGCTTGTGGTGATAGTATGCAATTGGTAAAGAATTACTATAACATTAAAACTACCAGATATTCATAAATCATATCGGGAAAAAAAGTGATTTATTAAGACGTATGCCATACATTTTCACCTGGAAGAAATAAAGTATTCTAGTATGCTTTCCTATAGACAAAACAGTAAAACTAAATTATCAGTAAATTGCAATTGATAGTTGTGCGATGAAATTTTCAATTTATAATACATTTTCTTTTGAAGGAGAAGCTGATTTATTAACCCAAAGGCAATAACTTTATTATTTATGTTTAATGATCTCACAGTGAATTTCGTCTGATTTGGGGGATAGTCAGTAGTGCCATCTTGAGTACATTTCTCTCTATTCCCTATCTCGCGATGGACATTGTTTGAGAAAAAGGCCTTTCTCGATTTCCTTGTGCTGCACTAACTGGATTGCATGAAATGGAGATGAAAATATTGATACTACTTGTAAAATGCAGTGATAGATGTATTCTTACTCAAATGGCTATTCTTGAAACCTGGTAAATTATGCTACAGAATGGATTTAGGAGCATTAGATCGCCTTATTAAAGGGGTTCCAAGAAATATTCAATCACCACAGTAGACGAACTTATTTACAGTCGAGCCAGAACACTCAGTATGAGACACCTTTTACTCGCGGATTTCAAAATATCTCAAATTCATTGAGGTAAGATTGAATTTCTTATGCAAAATCATGTACCAATGGAAGGTTTACAAGACTACATTTATTGTTATCTCCGACGGAGAAATAAGTGGCTAGTAAGGAGTTCATTGAAGACAGAATCTGTGTGTTTTTCATAAAGGCAAACTTTGGGTTCTTGTTTATTTACATAGTAGGTGTATGATATTTTGGAACAAATGATAAAAATGATTCTTAAATCATATTCTAATATTATTAAACCACTAATTTTACCATTCAATTGATGAAAGCATTATTTCAATTGCAAAAGAAGAGTTTAATTGATGAATTGTTTTTACTGTGAAGAATATAAGCAGATGGTAGCGCAGAGGATGCACTATTTATTCAATAAATCGTTCAATCTTGGGGCGATTATGAAATTTTTACTTGATAACTTAAATGTAAACACAATAATCAACATATTTTGGTTTCGTAAAAGTCACCGAATGGTGGGTATTATCAATTCTCCCTAGAAGGTTTTTGGGTGAAAAAACGCACGTCATAGCCAGCAATGACTAATTTGTGGCCAAAAAAAATCTTTGGGGTTTTCTGAACAGCTGTAATCTCAATGATCACGTGGTTTTCTGTATATTTGTTATTGAAACTAATTCAACTGGAACAGACGGCTTTCTTGTAGTGGTAGAAACACCATCAGGCGATCATTTAACCTATTTTGTTGATTATTTTTTGCTTAATTACAATCTTTTAATCCGCATTCAACTGATGTGCGACAAATTTGGGGAAGCGTAGTCACAAATTTAACGTAGATATTTTTATGATATTTATTCAAGTAGTCGCCTCTTTTTTCCTGTTTTGAAATGAATTCTAATATATAAATTTTAATTTTTAGTGGTTTATCCGTCAGTGCAATCATTTTTTTATTTCTTGAAATTGAAAGCATACACCGGCTCTGTTAGGGCTTATTCATGTTTAAAGAATATTCGATGTGAGATTTTCCGTTTTGTATTGACAAGGCAATCCGACCAGTGTTTCGTATTTGGCAGAGAAATGAAAAATGGAATGTCCTGAAAACGAAGAGAATAATACAAATTAGTAAGATTAATCTTGTGGTGTTTACAATTTTTTTCTGTTTTTAATAATAGAAGATCGTTTATTGAATTCCTTTTCACGTTAGGGATGGCCCATCACGGTACAATATTTGTACCCTAACTAGGCCACTCAGATCATACTTTTAAATTCTAATTCGAAAAATTAATTACAATACCTTTTATTGCTATTCATACACAGTTTGTTTAACTCTCCTAAAGCAATAAATAGAAACAAACTGAGAATCCAAGCGAAATAAAATGATCAAATAAGCGAATCTACTGTTGCGATAGTATTTGAAGTAAAATATCTGAGTTTTGCATGGTTCAAGGCAAATTCATTGTGTTTCCGTTAAAATCAAATCTGTGCCATCGCTATGAGTTGCACCATATTTAAATAAAAAGCCTTTTCGCAAATACAGAAATAATATGTTTGTAACTGAACCCATAAAACAAAATCTTAATGTGACAAAATCAGTTGGAATTTAACAGTTCAAATGGGGGATTCGCTTTGGAAATCTTTCACTCTGTACAAATTTCACGAAAATTGAATCCATTGCTGAAATTTTATGTGCAAGTAAGTTACCGGTACATTGCTTTTTTGAAAGAAACCATCCTTCATTTTTTAAGAATTCCATTATTTTGCTCCTTACAAGTGACATAGTACACTCGTGGTGTAAGCTTTCTCGGAATATTAAAAAGTCCTTTTCAGGATGATTAAACATGAAAAGATCATACATTTCTTTATTGTACTTTAAGGCAGAAATATGCAATTCACGACGCTATAAAAAAATCTGCAATTGTTTTCCTGAAAATTTACAAACTTCTTATTGGAATCACTCCTGCATCGGAAGAAACAGCAGCAACACTAGGCAATTTATCTGTATAAGCAGGCGTGAGTTCAGCAGGTTCATTCTCACATACAGAACATGTTTTCTACTGCTCCACTTCTTATCGCAATTCTAAGCATGGTGGTTGGGATATACGGTACGAAAACGTCCTCAGCATATCCATATTTCACATTGATAAAACAGTATTTCTTTGTAGTAGATCATACTTCAACAGTCCAAACAGCCAATGCTCTCGCCAACAGTAAAATTGCAAGGGCTTTCAGAGGAATTTATTACAAAAGTAGAAATTTTTTTGTACTCTACCCGGCAAATGCTGAATTCCAGTCAACCTGTCAGAAGTCATCGTATCCCGATACAACTTACGTTTGTGAAACATCTATTAGTAGAATTGAATTCCAGGAGTTTAGATTTACTGTGAATTGCTTGATTTTAAAGTGATTTCCTCCCATGTTTCAAGTCATTAAATGTGCATTATTTTTTACCCATAGAAATTAGTTCGAATTTTGAGCAATAGGTACAAAGTAATTCGTTTGCAGGACCTGCACTTTAATGCCGTATATACTCTAAAAAAAGACGGCAATCTGCGCTTGAAAGAGACGAGCTCCTACTACGCTGCAGTGTGTGGTATCCCTTTTGGGTGCTTCTTGCATGATTGCGCCAGTTTATTTGATTATTTGCAACAAAATGTTGTAGACGCGTAATTCGATCTCCTTAATAAAAATCGATTTGTTTGGTTTTCTCCAATGGCTTTTGATTACTGTTGCATACATTTGTTTTCTAATATTTCTGTTTGCTTCTTAGACGGCAGTTTTAGGTGCTTATTTTCGAAAAAAATACTATTAGCTAAATAAAAGCTCTTTCGGTTTTTATTTATTTTATTCCACAAATTAAATAAAGCTCTAACCTCTGATAAATAATTTCTATTATAGGTAATTTTCCACCCTCTTTTTAATAGATATTTCCATTTATCCTCCAATATTGTTGGGTCAATTACTAAAATCTAATTCCCTTTACATCACTTCATATGATATTATTCTTCTGTTTTAGCTTAACTATTCACGGGAGCTATTGAATGCTTTATAAATTTTGCTAATATGCATAATTGTTATGAAACAAAATCTTATTAGCCGCTATGATTTCCGATTTATTTTTTCGAACATTCGAGTAGTCTTGCTCTCCTTGGAGGCCACGGTAGTTATCGGTCCATTCAAAGAGTTAGAGGGCTGGAACCATCAAAGACTTTGTTTGACCCTCCAAACTGCCATGCCCAGTGGGTCATAAATGATTTCCACGAACCCTACATAAATTCACAAAGTGGATTCACTACCATTCCGTGGCCTCCAAGTATCGGTCGCTCTTACCCACATTGAAGTTCAGATGCTAAATATAACTCCGAATAGGGAAGGAGCAATTAGGTTCCACCCAGTGATCATAAAATGAATGTGATTTTCAGATAAAAAATGCCCAGGATCCATTTCCTATGATTCTAAAGAACTAATATATACAGCTGTTGTAACTCCGGAAAATCATATTTATAATTATCTGATTATTTCAGACTACAATTTATCTTACATTTGTCATTCACTGTTAATTATATATAGTTTTATGTTGTTACTAGGGTGGGTTGTACTTCTACGAATCTGTTTTGAGTCGTTACGCATCCGTTTTTCTGGTGGCTTGCTATCCCAGAGACAGAGCGTAATATTACTAAACGCATTACTTTAGATAGCATAAAAACTTCGTAAATGCACATTAACAGCTCTCAACACAGTCCCAAAACTCAAAGAGAAATCTAACATTCTGTTGATAAGTATCTTATCTGGCTCGTATTTGGACTTTAATCTCTGGATGTATTCGAAAATCCACTTTGGAATTATGTTTTTAGTACAACAAATACCGGAATAAACTAGAATCATTGTTGATTTTTTATTTATTTAAGATGATTTTTTAAAGGGTAGAGCTTAAATAGGTCCTATAGTTTTCAAGCCGTTTCTGGGATGCTTTAAATACATTTGCTTTGTTTAAGTTGTTAGTACTGTTGCTGCTCACGACCACGAATATTGATCTACTTGAACAACAACAATAACGTATTAGTGTCACATAACCTCTCATTTTTAAAAATGTGATAAAATTTTGTTGCGTTATTCGCGATTTTGCCTTCAAAATTCTGACTAAGTGCTATAAAGAACGAGGAGCTATCCTACCTAAGCAATAATATTAGTAATGGTTGCCTTAGATAACGGCCACAAGAGACAGGAAGCCTTGTCATCAATAACAATTACTTATTTCAAAAGCAGTTAAATATGGTGAAAGTTCCTTTTGGTAAAATGGGATTGGCTCTTAAACATTATGCATGGACAGATCTTTCCAATCACTTATCAGAATCTTTTAAAGTTTTCATTAGCGGAGAAGGCTACTAGAAAGTTTTCGATTTTAGCCTTTTAAATTGCATTTTTAACTTTATTTGTCATCATGTTTGCGTATTTCGGCAGCTATTAGAAACAATACAAAGCCTCATTTCAGTCGGATCAATGTTTCTAATGTAACGGCACCATCGCAAACAACCGTTTACCTTCTACCGTGTTTTCCCAAATATCTATTCAAAATGGCTATCTTTAATTTCGACTACAAAAAAGACAATGAAAAATCAAAACATGCAAATTGTATGTTCTCACTAATTTACATGATATATATATTTATTTTTCGTTATTTCCAGCATAGTTTCATAGTAGATTTTAGAATTCACCTAAGGATAATAGGCCAATTTGTAGCCAGTTAATGCACAATCAATTAACAGCAGTGCAATCGATTAAAAATCACTATGTTAAATTGAAATGTGAAATAAAAATGCTAATTTGTTTACTTCAATTCAATCAATGGGAAGTACCAGCCTGAAGATAGTTTTAATGAGGCTCTAAATAAACGCTTTATCTGATTTAAGTTGCTTAAAGGAAAGAATAAATTAGATTCAAACAAGTTGGACTTACTATTCGTTCTTGTTTAATATCAGCTCACTGTTGTACACAATAAAACCACAGAAAATATAAGCTTCTGGTGATAATATGCAATCGACAAATGCTTAATAGACAGTAAAACAACTACATATTCAGTAATGAAATTAGAAAAAAAATTACCAAGACGTAAGTTATGCATTTTCGGATTAGTGCAATAAAAGCATTTATATATGCCTTCATAAAGACGAAGACAATATAAAATAAATGAACTGCAAATTACATTTAATAGTTGTACGACGAAATTTTCGATTTACAATAAATGTTCGTCTAGAAGAAGAAACTGATTTATATACTCAAAAGCCATAAATTCATGATTTTTGTTTAGTGTTCTCACATTGAATTTCGTCTATTTGGCAGAATAATCAATACTGCCACACAAATCAAGAAAACTGTAAGCTTTGCAATCCTGAATACATTCTCACTATTGCCTATCTCGCGGTAGACACGTGCTTGAGAAAAAGGCTCTTCTCGATTTTCTTGCGCCACACCAACTAGATTACATGGAACTGAGGGGGAAATATTATAATTACTTGCAGGATTTATTCTCCTCTGCACACATCAGTATCTTTAATCCATGAACAAGAACGGCCTACTAAGAACAGCTTAATGTGTGCACGCCTAATTCCACTCCCACCATTGTCTGCCATCTACACAGCTTCTCGTTCGCTAAGCAGACGGTAAAAATAGAAAATAGGTTCCTCGTTCTCACCACGTATTTTAGGTAAAGGCTGAATCGCGTTATGGTTCAAAACCGTAAAAAATATTTTGTTTGTCTAGCGAATAACGAAAGTGCGTTTTGGAATCTGAATAGTTTCGATTCATTGTCCGATGAAAGTAATCAACAAGTTTATTGCTTTGTTGTAAGAAGCTGTTCGAGAACATCGAAAAGCTTATCTAGAATGGGCTAACAGACCTAGTTTCCTGTCATCATGTTTGTTTGATTAATACCCTGCTTAAAGATAATGCTCAAGAGAATTTTGAGCTGTAAAGTTATATGAGTTCAGGAAAGGATAATCTGCAGCAACTGAAGCGACTAGAATCATCCACACAGTACAGTGAGAGGAAAGCATAACTAAAGGAACTTAAAGCAGAGAAAAGTTGTTGAAATTTATTTAATTGCGTTGTGAAATAGTTCCTTCTTCCAAAGAGAGGTGTATTTAATCCTACAAAAAAGTGAATTGGATCATTTGATAATTTGTAGTGAAGTCCCTCCATTTAAGCGATTATGCTGAATTCAATTGCTAAGACTTTCAATCCAAAGACGAACATTCAGCATATTGGAAAAGGCCCGACTAGAGGGGACTGTATTTAACCCTACATACATTGCTCGATTTCCTATAATTTTTCACATATGCTAGTTATAGCAAATTAATGTTGCCTGACTTGCATGTTGGTATTTCGATACTTACACAAGTAGTTTGCGACAACTGAAGATGCATTTCATAGCAAAATTTTGGATTATTACCAAAATACCTCAGATGGAAAGACTGCAGCTCCAACTCACCACTCAATGATCTTTTTCGTTCTCACTAAGCTCTAAACTGCGAGCTCTGATCAAGGTTGGGATTGATGGATCACTGCAAGATTAGAAAAATTCGAATGGTATGTGCAGATCGTTCATGTTCACTTTCTTCCATGGGAAAATCTTGGTTATTAGGATTGTGTCTTTCGATGTTGAGCCCAGTGATATGATTCAGAATTTGAAGTTCGCTAGAGAAGACGTTATGGGCATTCCCTAGATTCTACAGAGGTTGATCTTCGGTGGCAGGACCCTATCCGATTCAACGCATCAGGCCTGGTACAATAGAAGTCATCATATACAGGCTCTGCGATTTTTCTAACTCAAGAATAATCTTTCATTTTACCTTCAAGGTTTGTTTATCTGCAACTAAACAAACTTCGTATTGTGAATCATTCGTGCACCGTAAACAACAACACTATTCAAAACACAAATTCTTGTAAATTTTCCATATAAGCAGGTGTGTGTTCTGCAGATTCATTCTCAACATAGGAAATATGATTTCTACTACTACTCTGCTTCCCATCACAATTCTGGGCATTTTAGTTGGGATATTCGTCACAAAAAAGACCTTAGCACATATATACTATTTCAATTTGATAAAAATATATTTCTTTGCAGTCGATCATACGCCAACAATCCAACATGCCAGTGTTCTTACCCACAGTAAAACCTGAATTTCCTTTCAGAAGCACTAATTACGGAACTCGATATTTACTTTCACGCTGTCCAGAAAATGATGAATTCCAATCAACCTGTCAGAAGCCATCGAATTCTGTTTCAAGCTGCGTTTGTTGAACATTATTAATGTAACTGAATTGCACGAGTATATAGTCAGTGAGAGTTGCTTGACCTTAAAATTTTTTTTTCATGCTTTATGTGATTAAATGAGCATGAAGTTTCTCCTATTGGGCTATGATCTAACATTGAGCAATAAGTAGAAATTGACTCGTTTGGAGGACCTTCGCCTCAATGGCAGGTGCATGATATCTCCTCTGGGTGCTTTTTGCAGAATCGCACAAGTTTATTTAACTTTTGTTACACGAAATTGTGGACGTTTAATTTAATTGCCTTGATATAATTCGACGTGTTTGCTTTTTGCCATTGGCTCTTGCGTACTATTGCATGCATTTGTTTTTATTAATTATATTTGCATTTTAAAAGTCAGTTTGAGATGATCAATTTCCTCAAATCAAGTATTACAATAATAGCCTAATTGGCTTTTTCTTTTATTTTATTTAACCTATTAAATACAAGCTTTTGATTGTGATAAATCGTTCTTGTTTCATGAAATCCTTCTAGATATTTCGCTTTATCTTCCAATATTGTTGGTGCATTAATAGACTCCAATTTCCTTTGTTGTTTAGGTGGCATAATTTCCAATGATACTATTAATTTTTTTGCCTAGTTTAAACATCCACAGAAAGCCAATGAATGCCTAGCAAATTGTACTAATTTTTACAAGTGCTATGAAACCGCATTCTGTTGTTTACTATGAATTGTACGGTAAAATATTTTGCACAATTCGTATTCTTTTTTTTCAGACTTTTGAGTTTTCTTGTCTTCATTAAACGTATGGTACTTATTGGCCCCTTCAAGTTATTAGATCGTCCTCGCTGCTAGAACGGCCGCCGTAGACGCCTCTGCCCTCTCACGGCGTGCTCTAATGGGGACGCACTACGTAATCCTCGGTCGAGGGCTGTGGCACCACCACTCGTTATACTCAGTGACCGGATCCCCGCTAAAGCTTCCGATTCCGCCGCAGCCGACGACAAAACGTAGAGTCACCGAGGCTATCTCCAACGATTTGCTTCCCCCTTCTGCAACCCTTTCAGGCACTCCTCCATGCTCGCATAATGCTAACAGGTCGTACAAAGACACACAGCTATTGATTCGGGGTCAGCAGTTGCCCCTATCCGACATAAAAATAAGAGGATTCAGTTACCTCTGCTCTTTAGAGAGCAGTTGAAGCGTAGAATCTATATTTTGCAAGTACGCGTCGAAATAGAGATCCCCATATTCTCAGTTTCCATTTGGAAGGAGGTTTCATCTTGAAAAGACGAGGACCATAAACAAAACATCGAATTCGGCTTGACGTCTTCCTCGAATTGTCCATGCCCGATGTGTTATTGACACCTGCTATTCGTTGTCATTCTAAAAAAATCAAAAGACACCATCACTTGCGATTCCGCCAGTCTGCCGATTTCGGTTGCGGCGAGGATCGTGAGCTCCATCGACAACTACTTCAGTCGTCACTCCTGCCTCTTAGGGACCTACTCAGCACCTCGTCTAACCCGAACATAACACGCTCACTAAATGACCCTCGCAGCATCTCGTCTGCTTATATATACGCTGCACCCCATTGGGGTCATTTAAGCAACGCCTTTTGGCCCCATCGCTCTCCACCCACCCACCTCTTGTGTCATTTAAACAATATTGCTCACTACATCGTGCAATCAGGTCAACATCCTATGCGATATTTCACTATTTTTTCCTAATTTACACTCATAATACCACACAAGTTGTGGAAGCAACTTCCAAACACCAGCAAAATGGCCAATCGAGTGTGTCAATTCAAGAAACTGCAACAGCGCTTTGGTGACTCACGTACCTAAGACTCGCTTAGTGCAAAGTGAAGTTGGGATTCCTGCATGAGAAGAGAAATCTGTCCAGTGTCGGCTTTGACGCATCCCGCGCTACTCTGGGCATGCACCTGCCAGTTACGTGAATGAGGTACAGCCAGAACGCATCAGAACCCACCAAATCTACAAAATCATGGGTTAATTTGACACACGTCACTTTCAATGAATTTCAAATTGTTTTATAAAGCCATTTAAAATGCGCCCTCGAGTCTTTCCAGTCGTTGTTACTCGAAACTGTTGCAACAACACATAAGAAAGACACTTTTAGAGTTTCACGCTCTTTTAACCTGATATTTGTGCCCATCTAAAACGGAGTTCTGTTTTTGAAACTTTTTTAATTAGATCTGAAACATAAATGAAAAAGATAACTCTTTAGGTTAGAGTTGTGAGAGTAATGCAGCTTTGGCCTAATTTTCTGGTTCATAGTTCTGACACTAATGATAATAGTCATCGTGGGCACTTTTCTTTTAAAAACTAGAAATTTTTTTCAGAATTTTTGTTTAATCAGAAGGTAATCAGAAACTTATACACTCTAGCTTGGAGAATTGACTCGTAATGTAGATTTAATATGAAATAGCACACATCAAATTCACTAACAAGTGTGTGACTGGGAAGCACTGAAGTTGATTTCTTGTTAAATAAGTATTGATCTAAAGCGATAGAAGCCGATTTACTCGTATCCAATTTTTATTTTCAATTACGATGCAAAATGATGTACATTCCAAGGGGCAAAATCCAAATTGCTATAAAAGAAAATGGGTTTGCTGTGAAGGAGCTCTTGAAAATAAAATCTCTGTTGGTAATAAACACAGAGCGATTTTGAACCAATTTTGAATATGATTTATAAAAAGTTGATGGCTAGAAACACCGACAACCTTTTTGCAACTGCACATCATGGTAACATGAAACACCTATCGACGTGATCCATATTAGAACGAAAGCAGCTTTTCATTATTATTTTTCCAAATATACTTATGCTTATCAACGCCTTCACTTCTGGATTCTGAGCATTAACAACAGAAATTAAACATGAATTCTCCGACTTACTTTTATTCGAGATTGGGAAATATCTCCTTCGATGTGTAAGAGGCCAAATGAAATTGTCAATGAAAGCCAAAACATGAGCCAAATAGAACATCTTGACAAAAAGTAAGAGCGCGATTCACAAAAGGTTTTTAAGGAAAAAAAGTAGATGAAATGAACCAGAATTTTCCATCAAACATGTAAGCTATTTTTCATTAAAATTTTAAGCAAACTTCAAAAAGTTGACTTCCAGAATTATTTTCAACTTTAACTGAATCATTTACACCGGTGCAAATGCAAACCAGAGATGTTAAACTTCATCCTTAAAAACAATTCTTGAGTAGATATGGTGGATTATTTGATACTCCGTTATATGAAATTTAAATTACTTAAAAAGCAGCATTAGAATCTTATAACACGGTGAGGGAATGGATATTTGCACGAGAAAAGCCCTGTGAAAAAATTATTAAGATTTGTGCAAGCACTTTGAAAATGACTGGTGGATGAACACAAACTGGAGATGACTATTTCGCAGTGCGATGAATACTCACACCTAGGACTGAAAGGGCTTTTATTACAGCAAACACTTTATTTTACATCACATCACAGAGCTTTGGCTAGCACAAACCTGTCCATATTACCAACACACCCCTTCGTCTCAGCCTTTATTTTCTACGCGTAGCTCTAGAAATGACACTTTGGTCAGTCTTCGGTCATACATTTTTAATATGTGTTTTGTAAGATCTAATTCATGTTTGAATGGTAGATCGAACCGGCCATTCGCCCACAGTTATTTCATGATAGCAACTGGTGAGACTAGCAGGTATTGGTGTATTAAAGTGACTAAAAATCCCATGGATTGAGTCTTTTATTTGTGTTCACTTATTCAGGAGCAATAAACTCAGTAAGCGCGGGTAAAATGGAATCACCCAGATTAATAAAACATTTGTGCCATGCATTCAACAGCCGGAGATGGACACCAAATTCATGAAATGCTAAAACCGCAATTTTAGACTGGTCCTTGAACACTTCCAGCCGTATATATTGCTTCTTAAATATCACCTTAAAAGGTGGCGCCGCAACTCCCCGGCAATGAAGGCCGTGTGTTGTTTTATCCAAAAATCACATTCATTTAATGAGCACTGGGTTATATGTAGTATGTCAACAACAATGTAGGCAAAAGCGACAGATATTTGGAGGCCACGAAATGGAAGTGACTCCATTTTGCGAATTTATATGCATAGGCATCTGCGTTAGCTTTTTCATTTTTAGCAAAATAGCCCTGATTCATACCTAGTAGGTAAAAAGCACAGGGTCGACTAAACTTAGACATGACTCATAACGTGGGGGTAATCAAATTGAAATGATGAAACAGTTACGAGAAGCAGCGGGACTAGCCTAAGCTTGAAGAGGCGAGATAACAGAGCCAACCGAAGTAGCCCGTCAAAAGTTAAACAAGCCCACAAGAACAACTTAGATTTCTTATTTGCTTTGCAAGAAGTGAATTAATTTTGGTGAGACAAAACCATACCAACTTAGAGTTGAATGGAAAATCTACAGTCATAGTCTCCTGGAATGTTAATATTTAAGAAAAATTGTTTTTTTAAATATGAATGCATTCCTTAACAATTGCTTGACTTGAAGTCGTCTTTTCCAATCAATATGCGTCTACAATTTTTAAACTTAAATATATACACATCGCATTCCCATGACTATATATTCACCTCCACCGGTATGATAACATAATGCTTTTGATTTGAGTCGGAATTTTTCGCTGTTCCTCGCTCTTTGTATAGTTAAATAATGAGAATAACCGCCCACCTGCAAATTGCGCTGAAATTTTCACCTATTAACCCAATATAAATATTAATATTTGATTCGAACTCAACTCTAATAAGCGAAACTCAAGAAGCACTTTCAAACTTAATCTAGGATTTAAGTAGTAATTTACCTCAGGATAATACTTTACTTCTGAGTAAATTCAATTAAAATTTAAATGTGATGTGCGGCGAAAGTTTTTTTAATCCCGTAGACCGTTGCAGAAAATTTCATTGGAATTAGGATATTACACAATATTATGATTGAGGCATTGTCATCGATTCACAGCACACCAGTCAACATCGCCTTAATGCCTAAATAAAACGTAACAGGAGAAATCGAAAAGTATCAGTGTGTAAGTGATTCTCTGGTTCACCAACTGAATTTTACAGTAGCATTTAACTTGGGATCCCGATTCACGACCACTGAATTGCATTGAATTCAGCAAACAAAGCAGATTTAAACATAGATTCCGATGATCCCAAATCACAGATGTTCCAGAAAGTCCATGGAAATGCAAAATGTCCGTTAAAACCTGGTTTAATGGAAATCATTAATGAACCACTAGGCCTGGCAGTTTCGAGGGTCAAAGAAAGCCTTCGTTGATTGCAGCCGTCCAACTACTGATGACAACAAAACAAATGAAGAGCTTGAAAATGAATAAGAGTTGTGAGCACAATATGTTACATTCGAAATCATAGCGGACAATGAAATTTAGTTTCATAACACTTATGCAAATTAGCACAATTTACAAGACATTCATTAGCTCTCCTTGAATGTTTTAGATAGAGACGAACAATAATAATAGCATTGGAAATGATGCAACCCAATCAACAACGAGAATTACATTCTAGTAATGAACCCAGCAATTACGGAAGAAAAAGTGAAATATCTAGTAAAAAGGCGGTAGGAAATTTCTTGAAACAAAATGAATTATCAGAGGTTAAAGTCTTTCTAATTGGAGGAATTAAATGAAGAAGAAGGTCACAAATAGCAATTATTCAGCTAATTAATTTGATGAAATTAAGCACCTCAAAGTGTCGTCTAAGAAGCAAATAGAATTAGCAGAAAGCAGACGAGTGCAACAGCAATCAAAGCCATTGGAGAAAACCAAACCAATCAAATTTTATTGAGGAGATTAAATCAGATGTCTACAACTTCTTGTTGCAAAAGATCAAATAAACTGGTGCAATCATGTAAAAGGCACCCAGAGAGGATGCTACACACCCCAGCAGAGTGGGAGCTCGTCTCTTTCAAGCGCAGCTTGCCGTCTTCTTTCAGTGTATATACGGCATTCAAGCGCAGGTCCTGCTAAACGAATCACTTTGTTCCAATAGCGCAAAAGTTCGACCTAATTGCTATTGGTGAAAAAACACGCTCATCTAATGACTTGAAACATGGGAGGAAATCATATAGGAATTAAGCAACTCACACTTACTCTATACTCGCGGAATTCAATTCTACTAATAGATGTTTCACAAACGTAAGTTGTATCGGGATTCGATGACTTCCGACAGGTTGACTGAAATTCATCATTTGCCGGGTATTGTGCAAGGAAACATCTATTTTCGTACGAAATTCTTCTGAAAGCCTCTGCGATTTTACTGTTAGCGAGAGCATTGACTTGTTTGATTGTTGATGTATGATCGACTGCAAAGAAATAAGCTTTTATCAAAGTGGAATAGCAAAGATGTGCTAAGCAATTTTTCGTACCGAATATCCCATCTACTAAGCCAAGAATTGTGATAGGAAGCACTAGGTACAAATAATGCATAAGCAGTTCCCTGAAGCAAGCATTTAATGTACATTTTTCTTGTAATAGAAATTTGTGACATCTCCTCTAACCTTTTAGACTTGAGCGGCTACTCTAACAAAAACCACAACATAGCACATTCCATTTCTATTGCATATTCTAGTGCATATGGCTTCCGCCAAAGCGGAAAGCACTAAAGTCAATGAAGATTCTGCCCTCAATTTCGAACCCAAATCTCTAGGTTTTTAAGTTACTGGTAAAAAATCAGTTAAGGATGATTTTTCAAATAAGAATCTCAGTGTAATCAATGCCTCATGTGTTGACATGGAAAATAGGCACAGGCTATATTAGGGCTGAATATTCAGTGCGAGATTATCCGCTTCGTTCTGACAAGGCAATGCGACCAGTGTTTCATAATTTTGCAGAGAAATGAGAAATAGAATGCCCTGAAAACGAAGAAGCTTAATACAAATTAGTGAGATCCATCGTGCAATGTTTACAATTGTTTCAATTCTTTAGTAATATTAGATGCTTAGGGATGGTCAATCATGGTACAATATTTTGCACCCTAGGTCACTCAGATCACAATTTTGAATGCCAGTTCGAAAAATCCATGACGATACCTATTGTCATCTGTGTGATGCTCCTGAAGGAATGCATTGAAACACACTGGGCATTCAAGCAAAACAAATGATCAAATAAACAAATCTACTGTTGAAATAGTATTTGAAGTAAAGTAACTGAGTTCTGCATGACTCACGTAATATCTTTCATGTTTCCTTTAGGGTTAAATTCTATCCTCAATATGAGCTGCAATATACATCCCATTTTTAAATAAAAGGCTCTTTTGCAAGTACGCAATTAGTATATTTGTTGATGGAGTCATAAACAAAAGCAAAACCTTATGAATTTTCCTATCGCGACACAATCAGATTGAATTCAGTCGACCAAATGGAGAGACTAGTTTTAGAGGACTTCCACTATGTTCATACTTCATAAAAACTGAATCCATTGCTCAACTTTTTTTATGCAAGCAAGTTACCGGCACATTACGGTTTTGGGAGAAATCCTCCTGTATCTTTCATGAATTCAATTATTTTACTCCTCTCATGTAACGTAGTACACTTATGGTGCAACCTTTCGCGAGGAAAATCTGACCGCACCGAACATATTGCTGGCATGCTGATTTTTTCACGCTTTCGCACGGATGTTTATGATTGGCCGCATTCTTCTTCTACGGGGTGGCCATTTTAGACTTGGGTTTCACCATCCTATGACTTTTAAGTATGCGAGTCCATGCATGTTTTTACTCTATAGTGTGCAAAATGAATTCTTTAACTAGGGTCATAATGAACCGAAGTTGCGACCTCCAACTATGTTGCACTACGTCCAAAAATGAGAAAACCCATATTGATCATATTTTTTTATATTTTTAAAACGTTCGTCTATGGAATTTAAAGCTTTCTTCAATAAGTAAAGTCTTTGCAATAATTTAGCTAATTTAGCGTGAAAAGTTCTATTTTTAAGGCATTTTTTACTAATAAGTATGGTTTAACTTTATGATTAAAAAGAACTACGCATTTATAGATCTAGAAAATCACCCAAACACCCACACGCCCGACAGAGGAGTCGTGGTGGTTTGCTCATCGATCGAATCCGGAAGGCAAATGCGAACACGCTTGACCAGGGGTGTGAGGTTGGCGCTTTCGCTAGAAGAGGGGGATTTTTCGTCTCCTTGATATGCACCAACCCCAGTCGGAGGAGCTGGCAAACCGAGGCTCTGCCAAGGCGAGAAGGAAAATCTACAGAAAAAACCGGATTAAATCGATCGATAAATGTCTACCATGTTGGATGACGGTGACAAGGGCTACCTTCCGCTTCTCCAAGAGCTTGCACACGGCATAGTCGGCAATTGTGGTGTCAGAAAAGCGTTTCCTAACATGGATTATGGTCGCACCAAGATCCCCAGTGACAAAAATTAGCTCTGCAATCTTAAAAGCGTTCTTCTCATTGGATTCGCCAATCAAAGTGGCGTTTTCCTCGGCGCTACCACCGGTCGCCATGTTTTGATTGGCCAGTTCTTTCGCTTTAGCTGCGTCCCACTTCAGTTGGGCCAGGAATTTGGTGAGAACACGCTGGCAAAGCATCTTGTGCTCGGCTTCACCGTCAACCACAGTCACGTGGCTCGAGATGGTTGGAGCGATGGCCTCGGTGGTTCCACAGTTTAATGAGAGACGAATATCAATCTGTGGGATCTTGCCCATCAAGAGGGGGCTTCGCCACCACCCCGACCACCACCACCACCGTCTTGGTCCTGCGTGTTAATTTAGGGACATCTCCATCAGGGTTTCGGTGTGAGTCGAGGTGGCATTTTTGCTATCCGCTCCCTCCAAAAGCGCCATCAACATTCCGATTCACCAAAAGGCGGCACGAAATTGAGTATCCCCGTCAGTTGCTTCGATTGTCGTGTCGAGGCCTCATCGTCTGTCCCACTAAATACGACTCGCTTTCGGTCCTCTGTAAACGGAAATATAAATTGCACACCACCGATTTATTTTCAGTGAGACAATTTTTTTACAAAAACTGGGATCCACCTTGGCATGCACGGCTTTCGGAGGATACTGATGCAACTATTGTCGAACTTCACGCGAAATTCCATTTACTGCAGAAACAAACGAAAAAAGTTTATTAACTGGAAAAATGTGATGAATTGTTTGAATGTCCTGTGAAAAATCACCGGTTGGCCGTAGAGCAGCTCCATAAATGTTGCAACCGTTCCGCCTGGGGTGGGTTCTGTAAAGTCGTGTTTCATGACAACGGCAATCCAGTCGGTTTTCTCGGGTTCTGCAGCATTGGCGGAGGTGGAATTGAGTTTCGAACGCGAGCTCATTCGTATCGATTCATCGTTGAGTTGCCACTGTATCTTCCACGTCTCCATGATGAAGCTGATGTAGATTGACAGATGGGTGTTCCACCACGGAGACAACATTTTAAATTAAATAGGGTTAACAAAGGCGAATTTAGTAATTTTGAGAGGGTTGAGCGATCAACCGAGCAGTGGTGTTCGTACGTATATCAGTTCAGCTACACCAATAATTAGAGGCTGTTTTGTGGAGAGGGAGGAGGTCGAATTGACTTAACAAGGCACAACACGCTGGCCTGAAAGTAATTTAAGAAATTGCTGGGCGCTGGATCGATTTGAAAAACTTGGTATCCTACACCCACGTTGCCCAACCAGGAGGGGCATACTAAATCCCTGTTAGAGCTGGACATGATAAACGTCTGAATCGAATTAATTTGAGACAGATGCAGTAAAGGGCTGATGAAATTCTCCTACTTCGTTAATGCACCAACCCTTCAGTAGGTCCCATCTGACTTCACACCTCGGATGTTTATCTGGGAAGGAGCAGTCTATCATAGATACATTTTTTGTCTTATTAAGAAGGTAACGAAAGTGGCGCAGTCGTATGATGTTTGAGCAATTCACTTATGAGGTCCTAAGCTTTACGATAGACTAGGTGCTATTACCTGCTCAACTCGAGTTGGGCTCATTGGTTTAGTCGACTACATTTACTCTTAAACTCACATATCCAGAGTATGAACGTCGACGGACGGTGTGAGAGATCGGGCCTCAGACAGGGATACCGGTAATGGTGATTTTCAGGCAATAGTTAATCAAAAATCTCTTGGTTGGACAGATTTAATAGACAATATGGAAACAAAAATTATGAAAACTATACAAGTTTATCTTCAGTGGAAGCTGAGATAAGCTTCACACCCATTGGCTTGTGCGATCTTGTGGATTTATCTTTAAGAGTGCGTATTCTTCGAAAGTGTTTTACACTCATTTTGGGCCTAAAATAAATCAGGTGATTACCGTGAAATACCTCACTGAGAGCAAAACTGGTGAACTAACTAAGTATTCTTGTGATAAGGTGTCTGCTATTTTAAATTCCAACCATGCAACCAATTTTAAACTAACATGTTCACACTATGAACTGTCGAAATATTAAAGTAAAATTTTGACTGACAGAAGAGACTTGTAACTGAACAAATTGATAAATGCAAATGTTGCAGCGTCCTTTAGGTCTGAAAATGGAATTGGAGCAGGAGAAGAAGAGATTTTCGTCAACAAGTCTCCCTGCTCTCCTCGTCGCCATCCAAAGCCCTTCTCAAACCATCCATTTGGGAGGTGATATCGTCTTGATTTGTTAGTGGGCAACACTGACGGCTGACTAGGATCTCAGCTCCAGGAGTTAACCTGCTGCTGAGAGACGCATATTACATCGAATTTACGTTACAGCTCTAATTGATATTAAAATGAGTTGACAGCTAAAGAAGACGATGCTCACCATTCTGTTCTGGCCTAACTTCAAGTTGAGATTAAAGTTCCATTTGAAACACTAAAGTTGCTGCTCCCTGTCTTCCCGAAAATACCAATTTTTAGCTACCTCTCCTAATCCACCTACTATTACTGTGCATTTATATTAAAAATAATAAAGCAAATAGGCAAATTTAAGTTATCCAACTGGTGAATTTATCTCTGTGTGTTTGTGCCCTTTTTTGATACTCGACTGCACACATTTTTACTCATCAAATGCGTCCGGTTGAAGATTTATGAAGTCGAATTTATTGCATTCTACTGAAGAGTTGGTGGTAGAGCGATAAAAGACTCGCTTGGATGGCTCTGCAACACACAAATCCTCCTGAATACTGAGCCAGTTTGGCGTATGGCCACCCAATAGGAAGCGCCGAACACAACAAATCGCATCCTAGTACAACTCTCCATTCCTGCTTAGTAGAAATCAGATGTAGCCTATTTATACCCTCACATTCACATCCCAAATACACACGCACTCACACACTTGCTCTAACGCGCACCCCGGCCTTACTATCTTCTCGATGCGGACACCGAACTGATCGGGTTACTTACCTTAGTGAGATAGTTCGTTGTTTGTAGCAATCCGCTATAAGTTCATTAATATTCCAGTCGAAATTTACACAAAAATGTCAATATTATTAACAGGAGCATCGGAACTAAGGATAAAGTGTTTTTAGGCTCTGCAAAAATGGTGTGGTAATATTAAGTTTTTTCAAAGTAAGTTTGAGGAGGGCTTTCTGTGCAGATAATCTATAACTGAAGTCCACTTGGATAAAATCCAACTTTATTAAAGGTAACATTATTACATGAAATCCTAAATGAATATGCACTTTTGGAATATTATATAAATGAATATATTGCCATACAAGGAATAAAAAACTTAAACTTGGGGTTATGATCTTATAGCCATTATCTTTGCAGAAATTTTGGAATAGTTCCTGCTTTTTGCAGGAGCTCATTTAAGACATTTGCTTTTATATTGATGATGATTCTCCAGAGGTGGGCAAGGAGCAAATTTTCTCTCTTAAAATGACAAATCACCTGACCAAGGATATCAAAGCCATGGGTTTTGTGTTTGGAATCAACGCTAAACCAGATATGGAATGGGGAACACGTGGAACGAAAGGCGTTACCGTATAATATCTCAGTAAGGAATCCACCATTGCCCGGTTTCACGAATGGTTAAAAGAGCATCACTTTGATTGGCTGATTATTGCAGTGTCTCAATATTTAGTCTCAAGAGCTATAAATTACGCCACAGGGGAACTTTCAGCATATCTTCTGATAGCACTTGAAACGAAAATTTTCAGATACTCAGGAATGCCCAAAGGAGTCTCTTGCCTGTTGGCATGACATGAGTCTCATTTGCACCGACCTCAGTCCCAACTTGACATCAACATTTTTCTCTGTGAAGACGAGTGAGACCGGCTCCATGACGTCCCAACCCACAACACCCATAGTGGGATAGTTTGCGTTGAAAGTGAAGCTTCTTCATTGTGAAATTGATTGAGGGAGTTGATAAGGGTTGTGGTTCACACATTTCGAAGAATTTTTCTTTTACAGCAACTTCCCATAAGCGAAATAGGTTGGATAACCTTGTGAGTGTTCAAAGCCAAGTCCAAGGCCATAACAGAAATAGGATGTTTTTGTTGAAAATCTAAATAGTGTCAAATAAGATCACAATTACCCGTGATACAAGCTAATGTCTGTGTCAATGAACGATCTAGGTATATAGGACAATTGTTTAGACTGCATATTATAACTTTTTCATCTCCTAGTTACGATCCTAAATTTGGAATTCCTTGACGATGCCTTTGCCGAAAATTTCAGCAATTAATGTAGGTTGGTGAGAGCACACAGTGAGATAATTTTGTTCATCTTGGATTCAGTCGTGACTGCAATTCCAGGTGTTTTGCAACGGCAACATTAGTGCAATACACGTATTTTCCTCCTAAAAATTCAGTTAAGAACTGATAAACTGGCCATGCGATAACTTATTATATCGCGTCAAAAGTCTGCAATTGTGCATATAATTCGAAGTGGTAGGGATTGAGGCAGTGTATTTTTATAAAAAAATTAAATGATGTAGTAAGGTCGCTACCTCTGCGCTAATGCATGGCTCATAGCATTGGCTGAAAAAATCTAAGACCAGCAATGGGTGTAAGTAGAAAGCGCTCGTTTGCGAGTAGTAACCATTTGTAGATAGGCAAAGGTCAGTATTGTCATGGTAAAGTACACTTCTATAATCTGGTCGCAAGATATTGAAGACAAAAATGAAAAAGTGGCCGAGTGGAAATCGAGGACTCTAGTACGTACCAATTGGAGGAGAATGTCTCGCCGTTTGGGGAACGGCAAAAGGGCACACGGCGGTCCCAGCTAACCACCTCCTCGGTAAGTTCGTCGTCGCCACCCCTGTCATCGTCTGCGTTCCCCCACTTCCATCCTCCCACCCCGTCCCCTTTTCTCCCCTTATTTGGAGCGATTTTTCAAACAATGCTTTGGTCAATATATATCAACATTTTTCTGGTTTTTCTGGGATTCACTTAGGATTATGAGTTGGATAAGGGGAGATTATTTCGGGAGCACTAGTATCTCATACGGCATGTGTGTATGAATAGTGCGAATTGTATTACATTCCTGATGCTTCAGTTTCCTGGTGAGAATGAAAATTCCTGATTTGTGAGTAACGTAATTATGAAATGGAGACGAGTCTTGATATCATGTGATGGAATAGTGCCAATGCTTATGAAGTCCGAGTCACTTTGCCTCCAATAAATTACTTCGGTTCCTATATTGATGGCACAGATAATGATCATTCAATTACTAGTAGTCGAAACAGGCACTTTCCCAAACAAGGCTAGTAAAAGCGAAGTTCCGAGTCACTTCTGAAATTCAATGAATTAGGAAATCCCCAAGGCTCTCATCCTAAATGATCTAGACAGAGAAGAGACACATTTGACAGGCTTTCAAGAAATAGCTCCATTCTGCAAAGGGGACGCGGATCATAAGCACCAATTGACCGTAGGCAACTCTAAAGTATCGGTTAGCCATGCTGAGACAAGGAATCTCTTCCCTAATTTACAAGATGTCTCTTCTAGTATTTGCTTCGAAATGCACCGTAAATATGTACCTGCACTCACCCTCCTCCGGTTCTTTGTTCGACGTCCAGAAACGGACCGTTTGGTGATTCGATTTCGCTTGCGTTTGATAACTTTTGAACTCAGTGATTAAATCCCATAGCCAACATGAGTTACTCTAGCATGAGGAACATCCCCTTGAACATTGGGCCATCTCGAGGTTATTTGCACGATGGGCGAATTTCTGCGTGTCGATTATGATAACCGATCATTGGAAATGAAGTTCGTCGTTGAGCTAGGTGACACTGCGACTAGACCCGATGAATTATTTCTTAGGTAAGATAGTCTTATTTTGATTGTGATTTTGAGCACTAGAGCAGTAGAGAACCAACATAGAGGACTAATCGTTTAGGAATATGCACTTACGACGGAAAAACACGCCATTTCGTGCCAGATTAAACGATTTTCGGGGCTGAGGAGGTAGGGCAAAAGCATCCACTAGCAGAGATTGCTGCTCCTCACCATCGCCCAACTAGCTAGCAAGCAGATCGATCTGCGTTCACGAAAAATGCACAATTGCACCACAGCGAGTCGTACTGAACTAGCTAATCAAGTCTGAGAAAATCTAGAAGCGAAAACGCCAGGAATTTACACTGTGTACTCCTGTAAAAGCACCAGTAATGCACTCAAAAGGGAGCGAACAATTCGCACATGACCAGCTGAATAGAGTGGCTGCTAGATGTCCCAGCAACTGAGGAGAATAAGGCCACCGAAGCCACGGAGGCCGAGGTCTCGGTTCAGGTTGTCTCCAAGGCTCTGCTAGAAACCCTTTTCAGTGGTTGCCTTCAGGGAGGCCCTTTGAGCTCGTTGCAACTTTGTCCTTCTAGCCTCCATCAATAAGGACCGCCAATTACCCCATATTGGCCACAATCGCCCGGCCATCGTCTTGGAAACACTGAGGAACTACTTCATGGTCAGTGGATGCGCCTAATGTGCTACCAGTGGATGAAAAGTTTGCAACATTTATGGAGCTTCTCAACAGCCAATCGGTAATTTTTCACAGGACATTCAAATAACCAATCACATTCTTGGAGTTAATAGGTGTGTTTTTTGTCCTGCTTTTGAGCGAGTGAAACTGCGAGTGAAGCTGGATACTAGTTGCTTGTTTGTCTTCTTCCTATAGCCTTGCGCATGTATCTGGGTAAGTCCAAGTTCTCGTAAAACCTCTTACTGGAAATAAATCAGTAGTTGGTGATTTATATTTTCTTTTACAGAGCACTAAAAGCATCTGACGGGGAAACTCATCTCCATGCCGCATTTAGAAATGACGATGGGGCCTTTGGAGGGAGCGGATGGCAAAAATGCCACCTCGGCTCCCACTGAAACCCTGATGGTGGAAATGTTCCTAAACACACAGGACCGTGACGATGTTGATGGTGGTCGGGGTGGTGAAGGGCAAACTCCACGGATCCACATCGCTATTGATACAGATATCCGTCTTGAAAATGTGGTGCAGTCTATGGAATATAACAAGTAGTTTACAATAAAATTATTGATGTATTCTTACACGGTGGAACCATTGAGGCCATAGCTCCAACCATCTCGAGCCGAGCACAAGCAACTTTGTCGGCGTGTTCTCACCAAATTCATTCATGTCCGCACTCAGTCACCCCCACTTCTTGTTTGCTGTTCTGTGCCCGAGATCGCTGATCGGCAGTCCTGCTTGCTTATATCAGTGCAGATAGCATCATCAAATACAGTGCAAGTAGTATAAACTATTTATTTATTTATGCAACAAACTGACCAACAGCAGGCGATGTAGGAGGACCACGTGAGATGTGAATGGCTAGGTAACAGTTGGAGGGTTACAGTGTGTAGCACAAGAGGTGTATTGCTGTTTAGGCCTGGAATTCTCAATTGACCTCAGTGCAGGCAATAAAGGGGTTTTCGAGGGAGTTCCTGTGAAACTTGCCGGAACATCATTTGACTGTGGGAATCAGAGGGATATTTTGGGGAGGTTTTTGTGGCCTACGGTACCCTAGTCCTTCTAGATATCGTTAAATCAATTAATGTGGCCTCAAAGTTGCATATCCGGAATGGTAATGAGAACCTATGCGACGCTGTATATATTTGTACTCGTGAGGATATGGTAGCTTTCCCTTTGAATTTGTGAATTCAATGAAGAATCACTATTAAATCATTACAGTCATTATTACAACCTTCAACAAAGGAGACGCCTAGTTCAGAATAACTAGAAAAGGTATGCTGGGTAAATTCCCACCAAAATGTTCACCACCTCAAGCGTAAGATTCTCAAAGATGTTCTGCTTCATCCTAGATAATCTTTACATGTTATTATTTAAAAATATCTGTCATTCATGGTTTATATGAATGCAGGTTTCCAACAATTTCCTGGCTACTGGAATATAGACATACTACTTAAATCCAACTATCGTCAGTTTCACCCTTACATGGCTCTGATTGTTGTGGCACGTGAAGTCGGGATAAATTGTAAGAAAAAGTAAGGTTTATTTAATATATTAGCAAATATCACTGAAGGGATTTGAATTTTTGTTGCTCACTTAGTATTCCAAAAAAAGAGCACTTTGCAATTGTAGGCATCCCTGCAAATTGTTTCGCATGCATGCGATGGGGAGAAAATGTGTTGAGCCGCAGCTGTCTGGTCAAACAGGTCTGGTGATTGGGACCTCACAGGTGCCGCGCTTGGCAATGTCGGAAGAGCAAGGCCGAACCTTCTCCTTGACGTCATTGGCCCGCGGCACCACAAGCGACGAGGGTGATGGCAGATGCGCCGCCACCTCCCCGTTGCTTGAAGCGGCCCCCAGTGTTTTGGCAACGGCGGCTGCAGGAACCAGGAACAAGAGGGGACGCAATAAACACATTTCAAACTAACATGGAATCGTCGTAAAGACTTCCCGAAGGTGCAAATAAATTGCAATTTATTGTTAAAGTTATTCCGACACTGACTGCCGAATGGTAGGATGAAAGACATTCAAATACAGAAAAAACCTGCATAAACTACACAGAGGCAAATGAATGAAAATTAAGGAACTAGCCAGTTGAATTTCGTTTGCCATATACGTTTATCTCACCCTTGTTCTCCTGTGTAGCAGCCAAACCACTCATGTGCTTGGCAGCTGCGAAGTTGAGTTGAATACGCAAATAGCACTGGCTTTGCGCTTCGGTTTAGGAACATCAGCTAGGGAAAAGGAAGAACACACGCACATTTTTTTGCTTTTAACGAAAAATTTATGCTTTCACTGGGAAAAATCACTCACCAGGTTTAGCAGAGGCGTTGAGAACAGCCTGCGAGTTGGACGCGCTAGCTGGCTTTTGGGGTAGTATTAACAGAGACTTTTCGAGAAGACTTCACGACAGATGCCGCAGCAATGGTGGTAGTGTTTTGCGCAAATTTGACTATGGAAGCACTCCATTCAACCGGAATATTTAGTGTAGTGTTGGTGGTGCTGGTGGTGGAAGTAGGAGCGGTACCCAGACCGCCTTCGGCTTCTCTAGTCTTTTGGGAGCAGCACTTGCTTCTGACTGTCGCTCCAGCCAACTGGATAGCGCTCCCGCTGATGTCACTGTTGCTATTGCTCCGATTTTGAGGGGGCCACTCACTGGTTTCGTGGGTACGACTCTTTTCTATTTTCTCGGTGTACATCCAAGGTTGAACCATTTTTGCGCTCCTTTGTTTCTGTAGATGCTTCTCTCAAAACGCTTGGGTTCAAACGTGCCTTGGAGTTTTGCTATATAACTGAGGCTCTAGAGAAGTTAGGTGGAGTGATGACATCAGGCAAGTTATTGCCGAACTTATGTACTTTGTCGAATTTGTCCGTTTATTTCAATGCAATTTTCTGGAAGTGAAGTCGCCGTAGAACTCCTGGTGGTGTATTCTTTTTCTTCATCCATGATTCTGGAGAGGTTGGCACTAAAGGAAAAGTAGGATATTTGCCCAAAAGTACGAGTTAAAAAATGTGGGGAAGTGGTCTGTTGACATCTTTCTTGTGGTTCTCATGCCTTCTGTATTTGAAGTATTCGTGGTCTGTTGTACAGAAAAACGACGTCCTGTCGCAACTCGCAAAGTCAGACAAGAAGTTGGAGCAGAGCATCACGAAGCGACAGTGAATGACGACCCAGTTGGCATTAAAAACATCCCGTTGTCGAAAATCTACTTCAAATAGACCCCGATCCTGTGCATTTTCAGTCGGATCCATCAGATGTGATTTTGTAGACCGGCTATAAGAAGGTTTCCAATTCGTGATATTTACCTCCATCCACTGAGGTCCTCCCAACTCAGCCGCCGACTCAGTTTTGTATTTGGTAAGCTCGTATGATGTTTTAATGAATGGATATCTTGTAGGCCTTGGGCATATATGTAGACAATTCGTCTGGATTCACTGACGGGAGTTAATGTTTGTTTATTTCATTTTTTAGCTTCCTTGCAAACTCGCTCTCGTATTTTGTATTCGAATCTTAAAAACAATCTGAGAAATACATTTGTGCCACGCATTTCGAGTCATTAACAACGCCATTCGCGTGGCTGATTGAGGCACGAGCTGAGTGGTGTTGAATTTAAGTATGTTTATTCCTACACTATGTGTCATAGCTTCTGGAAGGTGTTAGCTGATTTCGTTTCTTTCATTCCACTGTGTCAGACCACCAGATTCTGTTATACGGCTCCTGCCTCAAATTAAAGTAGCAAATTGAAGCCAATCCAGTAACGGTCCTTAGCAACACATCTTGTTACGTCGTTCTGATTTTGGTGTAAGCTATTTAGTCGTCTCTGCATGTTTCATCTACTTGCTTGCATAAATCTAGTTACGATGCCGACGGGTTGATTACTTCCACCAGAGTGCTTTATTGGTTGAATCAGGGAGATCAAATCTCGGGTTCTCTTGTTAGTCCTCGTGTTATCGGCAGTTTTAGCGCAGATTTGCAGCTGCCAGTGTTTCAAAGTTCTTAAATGCCCTCATTCTAAGCGCTACTAGGATAAGGTAGGTTATTCATTGGCATTAGTAGTCTGAATTCAACCTTGGGGGTTTTTTTGTTATTCCATGGATACGATGTCGCTCATAATAAGGCAAAAAGTGCATTTATTTGAATATAAAAAGTAATGATCCTTTAGGTTGAATTCTGTATTCTTTTGGTTCCATCGGCACACTCCGTCTTGTCAACAGTCGTCTCTCTAGTTTAAGGTTACTGCTCATGTGTCGATCTGTGTCGGAATTCGGGTAATCTGACCGTTCTTAACACGTCAGTCTGGGCCTTTTCTCACGTCAAGTGTACTTCACTGTCGGTCAGTTCTAATTGCACACCTTCAGCGTGCAGTGTCCATACTGGCTTGATTAATGACCATGCCTCTTAGGCTATTAAGCTTTCTCTAATTATGAGTGTCACCTATTCGCAGAATTAATTATATTAACGCTCACTACTTGATGCTAGAATTTCCACTACCCGAAGTAGTTTGAAAGCGCTGTATCGTGTTGTAATTAACATTGTTGTTGAGTTTTAAAACCGAAAATTCTGCCGAATAGGTGGTGAGTGAGAGCATTATTTTGTTCAAATTCGCCTCAGGGTGCCTGAAGTGCGAACGCTTCAGAAAATCCCGTGGATTTGATCGGAAGCCAATACCGTTGTCCCGTTAAATTTGACGTAAGTTGGTGTTCTACTGTACTGGTTGTGAAATGACCTGTACGACGAGAGAGTGGCTGGAGACACGATCGTTCCACTGGTCTTGTCTTCTTCCAAGCGAAGGGCTTCGATCCTCACCCACTATCCATCTCCAAGTTAAAACGCAAAAATACCACCAGGTTCGACGGAAACTCAGGCGTGCAAATCCCTCCTCTCCCAAGCAGAAAAACGAATCAGGAACTACCAAGATGAGATAAGGCTATTACACCCCTTGGGAGGAGACAAGTCTTCAATGAGGTCACTGCACCCTCCGAAGCTCATCAAGGTGCCAATGGACACTTTGGAGGCCTGCCCCCCAGACAAGATCGATTTCGGTCCCAGTGAAAAAGAAGCTGCATTTTACTCCACTCCCTTCCGAGTGTATGTGTATGCATTTACAACGAGTACATTTGGCGTGAAATATAAACGTGTTCTTTGGTCAAGATTTGGGAGTACTTTTAAGGTGCATGATAAAGTAGATTGCTTTTTCAAGTCGAGAGATGTGAACAACAACCCTGGATCTGGTGGGTTGAGTTGGGTTGTGAAGTGTTTTGTTGTGTTGCACCAAATTGAACCATCTTCTTGCAGGCATGGGAAGAGCCTACAACGGTGAAACCTAAGAATCAAGCATAATATAAAACGGAAATAGAAATTCAAACCCGCCAGAATCAAACTTTCAACCATATCGCTTGTGGCGGATCCCAGGTATGAATAGTCACCAGCTAAATTAAGTCAATAAGTGTGCTTTAAAGTTATAGATTAGAGCCAGTTGATGAAGGCATCTGGATCCAACGCTTGGACAGAGCCGAGACGACCTCTTTCTGCAGAAGTAGGATGCTGTCAGCCTCTTGACTGAGCTTGCCGATAACAGTAAACTAGTTGGAGCTCAAATGATTTTCATTCCCATCTCATCAGGTTTCACAATAAACGCATTCATTATGTTCAGATATTTCATTTTCTAAAATTGTAATCACTGCAAAGTAGAGCTATTTTAACGAGAGAAGCGTTGTGGTTTTCCATAGCCACCTAAATTACACTACTAAATTGGAACTTGGTACCCTTACTAAAAACGATCGCGTTTTACTTGCTTCGTAATTAGCAGTAGCAAACCCTGCTCAACTTATGCTACAGTAATGCCTCGATTTTCATGTTCAAGGCTCTCACTTAATAAGCATGAAAATCGTAGCAGTCCGACTGCCTCAAGTTTCCCTGATACGCCATGTTCATTACGCCATGCGGCAGTTTCATGATCGACCAAAGGGTACTTACTATACAAGGCAAGACGTAGATGACAAAAGTGACACTGGAAAGGGAAAGGCGTATTAAAATTAACTAGACTCACTCATAATCTCGCCAGACTTCCAACGTTATGGTGACAAAAAGACCTCTTCACCAGGCTTGAGATCTGACAGAGCTTCCTGCTTCACAAACGGTCGTCCTTCTAACGACGAAACAGTGAAGATAGTCATTACTCCAAATGAAAGGTCAAAGTAGCATTTCATGTGATAAAAGAAATCCAGATAAAAGAAACACACAAAAGAAACTAGGGAACATGGCAAACAAATGTACTCGTAGAAGAGCAGAATATGGCAAAAAACTACGCATTTATTAATAAACCTGAAATCCACTGCCTAATGGTGTTTAAGTGCAAGATAATCACCAGATTCGAAGGGATTATTACGGAGAGAAAAACGAAAACTGCAGTAACGAGTTTAACTAATAGAAAAGATTGAAAGTGGAACAGAAAAAAGAAAGCATTTTATAAGTAAAATGCTACTGAAATCCTGATAGTAGTCTTGATGCCTTCAACAAAGCGTCTTTTATTTAACTTGCTTATTTGGTTTCTTTGTGGTGATTTTCATTGGTTGTCAAGATGAAGATAACTTGTGGGGATGTGATAATAAGTGAAGTGATAATTCAACCACAAAACGTTGTTGAATTCTTCCATTTGTAAAAATGCAAGTTTATGTCAGATAATGGTTATCGTTTTACATATGCGAGGATATATGAGTAGTTTGGTAGGTGCATTTGGACAAACCGTCAAATCAATCATCCCGCAGGAACGCCGTATTGCTTCTTTACTAATTTAAACGTTAAAGTAAATATAAAAGCCTTCCAGGCATCGTAAAGCTTAATTTCTCCATATATATGTATCAAAACTGATAGAAAACGATATTGCAATCAAGCAACCTGCCTCAGTCAAAACACGTGGCTTCATCAGTGTAAACTGGAGTAGGGAAAAATGATATCTGTGTCAAGAGAGTCTCAAATTCTCAGACCACTGACGTACTTATGTGAGTATTTCATATTAATTGCATAGGCTCTCACAGATTTTAACGTCTGCTCTGATTTCACTGATTGATTAAAGCAGAATGAGTCGACTGTGCGTGACTTCTAACTGCAAGAACAATATTATTTGCCTTCGTTTGCTTCTTGCGGTTTGAAAAATACCCTAATTTGTTTTACTAAGAGAAATTTATGCAAACGTTACAATTTAGGGGAAACCTTCAGGTTTCCACAAAATAAAATTACGCCTTCGATGCATTTTTGAATCGGTAAAACGATCACCAGAGAGTCTTATTAATTATTTTTGTGAAATGAACATTAACAAAATTATAAAATTCAGCCTTGTGAAAATAAAACTTCAATTGCTGTATGACTTAAATTCCACCAAAAGTCTAAACTGTATACAGAATGTGAAATTAACTCAGCACATGTTTAGTCTTTTGAGTTATGACATATAAAACCCTTTTATTTTTTAATACTTAAATGGAATTTAGTATTTTTTCTGTTTGTTAGTGTTTTAACGCTATATTTTGGGCTTTTTCTAACCACTTTCCATTATTCTGTTAGGAAATTGTGTTAAAATTTGCAAATAATAAAAGGAATGAAAGCATTGAATGGTCTTCACTTTATATTTGCAAAGTAAAGCTATTTATTAATTAAAATTAACTAAGTGGTCCAGATGATTGGTGCGCTAGCTTTAACGTTTCCTAATATCTTTTTGATATCGGGAAAACGAATTCTCCTCTGCAGCCCCTTTAGAATGTTCACGCGTTCTTCATTAGTCGAATTCACGTTGAATATTTTATTAAACAGAAATCTCTTTTCCTAAGTCTCCCTTGCAGTTAAGTTCCCAGTATAACGAATACAAACTGACAAATTGAAGGCCTCTCCAGTCTTGATGTCTACCGCATTTTTGGGAAGCCACCTGTGTGGTTTTTCATTATAAAATTATTCCCATGTCTGCAGGCTCTGAACAATAATTTGGAGAATCAATAAAATCAGTTGTTGTTTAGGTCACATGGGGTTAAATAGAGTCGTCTAACCCCCTGAACCAATCGGTGAGTATTGGACCCTAGTCAGGACAGATTGAATCGGTATTAGGAATCAATGTTTTAGGGTACATGATGCGATTTCTTTATAATTTCTATTAAAACCATTATGACATATCAAATCAAATTTATCTTTAATAACCCCATCGAAAATATGTCAGGCAAGTTATGTTTAATCAGTGTAATGTGAAGTGCACTAGATGCGCAATATAATATATAATTTAAAGCAAAATAGACTTATATTTTTCCCACTTATTTAATTGACGTCATCTTTCTAAAAAAGATCCAATAAATTAAAGTGGTTGATCAATGTAATAACAAAGCATTAATAGGAATAATTGTTATTCATTTAATCACCCTTTTCGATTTGTTGCTCAAAATATATGGCCTGGATTCTTATATTTGAGACAACAGAAATCACCATCATGAGCTCTTCCGAAGTCAACTCGGAGGATAACCAACCCCGATTGGTTACCAATATGACTGGCACTTCAAAAGCGATGTATTAGTTCAGATCCTTTGTCATTATATGTAGCATTACATCCAAGGCCGGAAATTAGCCAGGAATACCATGGCGTGTTGCCACTAGATCTTTATCACGCTTTGTCAGTATTCCATCAAAAGAAAATGTTTCACTCTCAACGTCGACGCGAATCAGTACGGGATCGTCGGAAAACTCATAGGAGCCCGTCACTTATGAGTTTTCATTCATATCAAAATGCTTTCCAGATGATTGCAATTAAGGCATTGAATTTATACCAGACACATCATAATATACGGCCAAAAGGGAAAGTTGCTTACTTCCGAAATCTGTTGAAGCATTTTTGCCCATGGAATTACATATTTTAAGAAAATTAAGTGAGGTGTTTTTAATGATAAATCAGTTAATTAAATCTTCAAATCCTGACGAGTGTTAGGGTGAATTGCAGAACAACACAACGCATTTTTGAACTAAACCATGATTGGCTTCTACGAGTAAGTCATTTTTTCCGTTGCTTTTGAGAACACATCCTACTTTCATTACATAAACCTGTTTATGAAAGATTGGGTAGTTTCGAATTGATATTTGATATTGTATTGTTTCATACAATCGCCGAATCCAAAATTGCTTGACGGTGGGGGTTGTAATCCAGATGAGGGGGACATCTTCGTCTTTGAAGCCTATGAAGGCTAGGTCTATGGTAAATCACCCCTCAATTCTCCGAGGCTCACCACTGCGGAAGTAACGAGCGAAGTCGTTGCCAGCTCAGGTGAGTTTCATTAACAAAACATTGGCCTGAAGGCCGCTTCTTAGGAACTCGTAATTGCAAAATTCTATTAACAAAATCGTAACTGTAATGAAGGTTTCGAAGTTTTACGTAGAAATTGTGGCGAGTTTTCATGACCTCCATATAATCTAATATGGTCCCAGGTCAAGGTCATTTGCGGTAAGCCACGGAAATTTTCACCGGTAACCAGTCATGCTTACCCCAACTCTCCCACACCAACCGATGAGTTTCCTGCCTTTTAAAATATGCTGGAAACGATTGTTGAATCCGACAGAAAAGACCAAACCGTCATCCTTTACCTGCTCTTGGTGGTTTTGACAAACTCAACGGTTTCCGCTCAGTCGGCATAGAGATGTTGGCTTATTTTGTTGCCAACATTCACTAGTAATTGGTCGTAGCCTAGTCCCACCACGACGCCAAGTTGTCTTTTCATTCTATTCAACGTTGTTGCTGCACAACACTGAAGTCACATTTCTTCTCTCTCAACTCTCTGACCACGATAATATAAGAATTTAATTTATTTTATTTATTTATTTTGTTTAATTTAATTATTTTAATTTATTTAATTTATCATTAATTGGTTATTTTTTTATTTGAATGAGTAGCATCACGTATAGATTTTGAAAAATGTTGGTGCTAGCATGACATTGCTTGCATTTAACTAAAAGCTAAGCGTACCCCTAGCAAAATATTTCATCATACTGCAATTTCAACTCCGCCACTGCTTTGATGCATCTCACGAACTAATGAATGCGGACTAAATAACCCCACGTTATGACCTAAGATGACCCAGTGACCTGTGTGTGCGCTCTCACCAGTCTGCATATACTATTGTGATTTCCACCAGAAGCAGATGTCGTGTTGTTGCTGGTTCCTCCTCCAAGTGAACTAGTGGGAATCACATAACTTCACTAACTGGAGTGAAATTGTGACATAAAATTTTACCCATTACAACTGTCTTTCATTTTATTAGCACGCAAAATATGTAGTACTTGGTTTATATATTGTCGACAATAAAAAACTGCGGTTTCTATATTGAGATGGTACATTTGTTTTGTGTGTCAACCAATGTTTTTGGGGCTGTTTATTAATTTATTTACGAGTTTAGGGAGAAACCAAACGGATTTTAGAAGACAAAAAAATGCTAAAACTCCGTATTTTTGAAACGAAAGTTCTCTGAATCCTGCGAAGAAGGCGTTCGTACAATGAGGTCATACCGAAATCGATCCCTTAGTTAAGTTTTGTCGGAGCAGTCCCTAAATTCCCGTCAGCTTTTGGTATTCCTGGTCTTCAAAGCGACTGGGATGAGTTTTAAATCCATTTTTTATTACAGTGTACATTCTAGTACTATTACCATACACTTCTTCCATGATCACTATGAGTAGTGTTCATTGCCGTTTGATCTTTTTTCTGAAAATTTTGCATTCGACGTTATTTGAAATTATCATTTCCCTTGATAATTTTCTCACTATTAACAATTAACATTAGCCATCGATGCTCCAGGATTCCTGGCATATTTCAAAATGACCGCAGATTCTTACAATATTGGAATGCTCCACTTCAGGTCAGTGTCATTCAGAAATGCAACTGTTTCCCTCGAGTCATGCCTGACCTCGGAAGACACTGTGACCTCTGTGTGTGCCCTCACTAGTCTGGCACTGCTTCAAGAATGGAAAAGTAGATGATTTCACAAAACGGACTGAAATTTGCATTTCTCCTACTAATGGTCAATTTTGCCCCCATTTTGGCAACGAATGATCCGCCGAAACTATTGTGCTAAATATAACCCTACATTAAAATTTTTCTATGCCATGACTTCTCTTGACAAAAATCGCAGAAACCTTTGCTCTTCTCAAAGTTCTTTGTGCCCTAGAAGGCCGTATCTTGCAGAGTAGAAACACCTACCAATTGAAGATCCTATGAACAATAAAGCCTGAACTATTTTGATGAATTTAATATATCACTTTTTAATGTGTTTATTTAAAATATATGAATATATATGAATAAAAAGGAACGCAATATGAGGTAACACTTGGGGATTGGGATTGATTCTATTCCCTGTTAGTACCGAGTAATTGCGAACTCTTAAACTTATATTTTGGTTGATCTTTAAGCACTAAAGAGCACGGAGTAGCCAAAAAATAACTCAAAATTACTATATTACGTAATAAGAATAGCTTCTCAAAACCACAATCGCTTAACTGACCTAAAAACCGGTTTTTTATATTTGCAAATCAAAAAGATTATGAAAATCAGACGAAAGTGAAACATCCTCCTGTATTCAGAACACAACCATTTTAAAAATTACTTAAATTTTACTTAATTCCGTCAGAAAGCATTAATAGCTTAAATAATTATTTCAGTAACTTTGCAAAATCAACAACGAAGTTATGTGAAATTGCTTTAGGGAATTAGTTACTAGTATTGGACAATTGCTGTCTACGAACCGTCAACGGATTTTTAAACTCCCTTCATTTTACAGTTGAAGGACGCTCAAGGCAAAAACTTCTTTGTGGCCTTGATTATGAAATAAAATTGTTCGTTGTTTCCACTATTTAGTCCGAACCTTGTAATATAAATATCAAATATTTACGATTTTCTCACTTATAAATTATTCGATATAAAAAACTGCAATCTTGGATGAAGCTCTGCAAATACATTAGTCATTTTTAGGATATAAATATCAGAAATTATGTTATTTTAACAGCAACTTATGTTAAAACTCTTGATTAAATCTCTTAATCACGAGGGGGAACCATTTGTAGCTATTTAAACAGGTGACAAGGAACGCTTTCACAAAGCACTGCGTTTTGACAGTTCAGTCTTGCTTCTGTGTTTTTCTCCTTCAGTTGATGACATTCGATAAAGTGGATGAAATTCTAAAGGTCTTCTCCTGCCCTGCAATCCATAGAAAATAGTGATTCGAAGCCCACAGATTATCCCATACTCGTGAAAAGTGCTACTCGTCTATGGTAGGCGATTCGACTCCCAAATCTCTCTTCTTCCCTACGTTCGAAGAGCCACAAATCAGGCCAATGGATCCGCCTTTTACAACCCCGCGTACGACTGTCCAAGTCCTGCACTCCCTTCTCGCGGGAACAAGTTCGTTTCTCAGGAAGCTGACAAAACAATGGCAACTCTTTGCGTGGCGTCGAAAATCCGGAGTAGAATCCGGTCAGGCTTGCTTAAAGTCTGTTCTTACTTACCCTCGAAATCACTCAATATCATGGGGAGCACATGTTTTGTAGAGAAGCACAATTTGGCAGTTCCGTTCCTCCTATGATTTCTACTTCTCCTAAGGAGGCGTGGCTTTTTTTCTCCCAGTTCCAACACGTTGCGAACATGACGAAATCCTACCTGGTTACTACACTGTAACACTTATCCACTAATCGAGTTTGAATCCGTTCTTGAAATCGTGTAAACGCACTCTCAATGCTTGCAGTTCGAAGCTAGCCCCTTCAATCTAATTTCTACCAGCGATCTAACGAATGTTATCTGGAAATTAGGGGTATGGATTCTGAAGTCTCGAAAGGTTTCTGAGTCTTCTGGTGATTGGCTGCTTCGACATTTCTACAGTTTACGCACTAAGTAGTTTCTTCATAGACACACGCAAGTCATTCTGTTCAGAATCCTAGGCATTTCCCTTTCAGGCACCCGTCTGATAAGCAACAGAAGCGGTACGGACGACAATAACGGTGGCGGTGCTGCACCCTCACTTGTGCCTCCAACCACCACTAACAGCGACAACAACACTGCTGATCCCGTGGTGCCTAAAGTCTCCGTCATGAAACCCGCAGTGCACTCTGGTGGCTTCCTCCTGGCTGAGCTGACGCCCATCGCCATGGCAAATTTTCGCGCCGCACCGCCTCCACCTGCAACGGGGCTCGCGGGGGTCGCAGAAGGGGCCACAAGGGTGGAACGGAGGCCTATGCTCGCTCCGCCCAAGGCGGTGACCTCACCTAGCGGTGGCGATACTGACGATGGAGGCAGTAGTAGTGGGTCAGCCAACTCCACACCGTCAGAGCTCTTCAATTCCGCGGTGAAACGCGAACCGCCCTCAGGTGGATCCATCCACGAGGACTCCGATGGTGAGAGGTTACCCTTACGGCGATTTTTCACCTGTGTAACACACAACATTAATGGCTCTGTTTGCTGTGGTAGACAATGCGAATGGGCCTCTGGAATCCGCTGGGCGTATCCCTATCCCATCGAACGAGGCGGTCTTTTGCCCACTTTCGCTGCACGATGTCTACCGGCCGCTAGTTCGAGACCCGCACCACCGTCGCCCACGCCCACGCCCACGCCCGCGCCCTCTCCCATGCCCACAGCAACACTACCACCAACTCGTGACCCGGCGACCGCCTTCGCCAGCCCTCGGACTCGCCAGAAATCGATGCGCCGTGAGAGACGGTGGTGCCTCTAGTCGCTTTACGTCCAACTCGTTCGGCTACCACCACCCGGAGATGTAATACCAGCCTCGTCAGCATGAAAGGGCTCCCTACAGACACTCGGATAGGCTACTGACGAGGACACGTGGGGGCAGAGTGGGGGTGGGAAATGCAGCTAGCGTAGAGACAGCATCATCATCGCCTCCACAAAGGATCCAGGCGATTGTGCCTACTGGAAGGGAGTCGAGGAGTCTCGCTAGGTAAGAAGGTATCGGTTTTCAACTATGCCTAGGGAGACCCATTTAGGAGAATAGCCGAGAACAATATCAGAAGTGTCACTGAGATAGTCTCATATTTTGTCGATTTCAGTGGTACCCTCACACAGTGACACAACCAGTTTTCTGTCCGAATGTTTAATGATTGAAAATACGCTAGTTTGTATGCCAATTCAACGTCGTCGGCTCCCGTCGTTTCATCGATTTCCCAAAACAATCCAAATGGGTTAGTACAATGAATTTTCATGAGAGATAAAGCCATGTCCTCTGTTGGTCCAACAAACTCTTTTCCTGTCAAAATCAAAGGAATTCTCTATGCTCCCATTTCCATTGTTACACAGACAGAGTATTCTGCATAATTGTTCAGCGACTTCGTTACAACGTTCAACCCTTCTTCTTCTTCTTCTTCATCATCACGAATGGATTTTTGAAACCCCCACCTAAATCGTGGACAAGACTGACCTGTAGCATCGCAAAGATTCGCGCCAGACACCCAAATAAGAAATCGATGAAAGTCGCTCCTCATCTCAGTTAGGGTGAGTACTCGCAAAAACGCTGCAGCTTTGCGACAAAGTCGTCGATTCTCAAATTATCGAAAGGTAGTTAAATATTGCATGAAAACAAGTCAGTCAACTTCCCCAGTGCCAATATTTGAGAAGTCATCGTAAAACACTTTGATTCATTTGTTTGACTAGCGACTGACTTTAGTTACATGGATGTTGACATCATAGAGATAATAATACCGCATTAAGTTTTTTTTGTTTTCTTAAAAACCATGATATTGCAATAAGACCGAAGTGATTGGTTACGTCAATGAATCAAGCAATGATGAGACAAGCATTGCTTCTGTACATTGAGGCAGTCAAAATAACGCTTCCTGTACTTTTCATTAAAATTCATATTCACGCATTTACTTTGGTGGTAATTCCTAACAAAATAGACTTGGCGGCATTTTGGGGAAAGCAATATCGAGAGAATTAATATTCCATGAAAAATTCGATGGACAAAGAACGTGGGATGTCGTTGACGGTGGATCTAGCACCAAATCCATTACAGGCGTCTGGAATTAAGGGTATTGTACTTTATAGAATTTCAGCGCTAATTAATTAAGTCACCTATACAATTTGTATTTTTCATAAGGAACTATCCACGTAAATCTCTCTCTAGAAATTCCTATTGCTCGCCTAGGGCGTCTTGGCAGTCAGTAAGTGGTCCTAATTAAAATTGCCGCTCGAAACGACTATGGCGGATTCATGACTAAGAATGCAATGTTAATCCCTACAAATTTCCATTACAAAAAAGTCGGAAGCGAGGTCGTGAATTGGTGTTAGTCGCCGACAAGCAAAGTTGTGAGGAAACACCTTACAACAATCTAATATTCCACTATTTGACTAAGCAGCATTTACGAGAACAGTCTAGACCCACTGTAGGCACTAATTGATGTGAAGCCTAGAATAACTGATTGCATGAAGTATGCGAGATTTCAGAAATTATCTTGTAGCTTTGATTAAAGGCCCATAAAAGTTGAGCCACTCGAAATCCAATGCACAAACGGCGTTTAGTGATTCCATCCATTAGGTGGTTATATTGTCCACTGGTAAGTGAGACTACTGTGTTTATTTAGGCTCATTGCGCCTTTGTACCGTTTTAGTCTGCCTGGCTTGCCTCCCCCCGTTCACCGTGTTGAAAAGCCATTTGCATTTCAGTGGTTTGTTGCTAGTGTTTGACTAGCCAGTCAGGTAAAACGGTATAAAGACTCAATAAGCCTACTGCCTGGTAGTCTAACGTATTAAAGGAATTGAAAAACAGGATAATTTGACTTTTCCCCTCTATGTACAGGTTTAATATTACTTCATTAGTTGCACATACTTTATTACTGTTTCGTTTTAATTAGGGAGGATTGACTTTACATTGGCATGTTTACTTTCCTCCTCTTCTTCTGCTCTCTTTCCTATTGAAAAAGTCATGGTTCTAGAAGTATTTGTGAATAGATGTTCTAAAAAGCAGTATCGCAATAATAGAAATAGTGACTTAATTATCAATTACTGCGACTAATTTGATAAGTAAATTTAGGTGAATATCATAGAAGAACAGAGTGCTTAAAGCGAAGAAATATAGCAACTGATGCAACTTACATACATTTAAGATTGCACAAATTCGTCAAGAGCAATTTAAAAAAAGTACAGTTCGATCAGATTTCCTCCAATTATGTACCATTTTCGTAACTCGAAATAAGCTAATGTAACCTCAAATGTCATGACATAACATAGATGATAAAGGAAGTTTTTGAAACTTGAAGAACTAAGTAAACGAGCATGTAAAAATGCCAATATTGCAACCTTTTCTCCACTCGCCAGCTAGTTAAACTAAAGTTAAAGCATTCATGGCAAATGCGTTAGCAATGAAAGCAAAAGTTTCAATAGCTCCTAATTGTTGTCGACGAAGATATTTAGCTAAAATAAAAAAGCAAGCTGTACTGCTAAGTAAATTTCTAAAACGTGTCGATGTCTTAAAAAAACATCTTTATCTCCAATAATAACTGCATTCTAGAAGCATACTTTTCTGATATGCTGCATTACTAGGAGGTATTCAGTGAAGCTTTCTACAAACTGAAGAAGGCATCTATCTACAGCAAAAGGTGACATTTGCATTAAAAAACTTCTTAAAATCCGTTTTGTTCTCTTTTCCTTTATAAAATATTCGTAATAAAGTCAATAATCAAATTTATTTCAATTGATAATCATTTCAATCAGGGTTCCCGCATGTCCGAATCATCATCTCAAGGAATGAGTCACCCCTAGTCGAAACAGCTCAAATTTGACCTCAGATGTCATGACTCATGCAGATGAACAGACAGCTTTGTTAGGCACATCATGCTTCAGGCAGTATGCCTACATAGTAATAAGAAACTATTTTCACGTATTGTACTGCACTGTTTTTCCATTGCTGCAGATGACCTTATCGAACCAAAATAAAAAGAAGCTGTTTTGCTATTTAAAACTGACAACCAAGTCATGAAAGGAATAAGCGATCTTTTAATTGCTTCATAGCTGCATTCTCGATGCAGAATTTATTGGTGCTTTCCATAGTGAAAAATGAAGACATTTATATAATATAGAAAGAGAAATTGGCAATATTGTTTGGGTTGTTCTAACATTTATTACCATGGTGATTATTTTACTTTCCCGACTGTATCTATGCTGGTGATTTAAACTATCAAATTAAATCAAAGGAAGTGAAGCAAAAGCTTTTTAAATTTTGTAAAAAATAGGACACTCGAAGGCCACAGATCATTGGAAGAAAAGCATATGTATACTTTTTCTTCTTCCTACGATTGGTGGAAACTGCTGGTGATGCATTTCCTTGATGGCACTTAAACAGCCTTTACCGGAATCGACCTGGAGAAAATGGAAACCGCTCAGCGAACCCTAACAACTGTCATCGCCAAGCTAGGAAGTAACTTTGGTTTAAATTCTTTTGAAAATTCCATTTCTACTGCGACTTCTCACAAATAAAGGCCACATGAAGATTCATATGATCCAAGCAAGACCCAATAAAACCGTATTAGGTACAGTCAAACCGATTGCATCCTTCATAATATCAGGTAGAGACAAAAAAGCGAAGATACTTAAGAGTTCGTAAAAATGAAAGAGAATTGAGACCACAACTTGATACCGGCTCTGGCATCACAATCAGATCAGTTGATGTCTGGGACGGTAACGGAATAGAGAGGGTTGCGCACGCAAAATGCGATGTCTCCATTCCTTCTGCCTATCCAAAGCTACCAACAGAGTCGCTACGTTTACGGGTAAAAGTTAGTAATAGGTCCCACAAAACAGCAAGTTTTGTCTCTACCCTACAACGAATCTGGTTTGTCTTGACCTGATCGACAAGTTGAGCATCTTGTCGGACCACAGACTGCAGTGACTGACCCTTGCGTGACTCAGTTACCTACTTAAAGTGTACGTGCCATGATCGTGTTTAAGGATGTGGTTAGTAAATGCCGCGCACCTTCCTCCATGGTAGAGACCAGAAAAATTTCCGGAATTCCCTTAAACTAAAGAAGTGTCACGTAGAAAATCGGCCAAAATCTCACTTAAAAACCAACAAACAGGCATTGTTTTCAAGATCAAAGAGTCCAATCGAAGTAATGCAGCTTTGCTTGGAGCACCAGTGGAAGCACCAGTCGAAGGGACTCAATCAAGGAAATGGGGTGCTTGTCAGTTGTCATCGAAATAGTGGGCTCTAAATGTGAGGAGAGATTGTATGATACACGCCAGATTTTAGAAATTATCTTATAGATTTTATTAAAAGCCCATAAAAGTTAAGTCACTCGATATCCAAAGCACAAACGGCATTTAATGATTCCATCCATTAGGTGGTTATATTTTCCAACACCATAAGGCTAGGCGAAATAACACCGAGGTTCATCCCTAATCGAATTAACAACCTGCTAGCTAAAAGAACGTGTCACCTTGCACTTTTCCTGTTTTATAAGACGTCAATAACAGGCAAAAACACGCAATTCCTTAAATGTGCAGGTCAGAAGTTTCAAAACCACGGAACATAAATAAAATAAACACGATTAGCAATGTGACTACCGTTGGTGCTGCTAGCAGATGCACAGCCTCGTGCGACTTCCAGGTCACCTTTCAAGTAATTTTGTGGTTATGCAATACAAGATGGAGGCTGCGTGATTAAATGGATGCATGAAGGTGTTTAAGGATGAGTTTCTTTACATTATCGAGCGTTGCAGAAAAGCAGGAATTTCCGGTCTCTGCATCTCAGTAAATCGATGTATGAAAAATGCCTAAGCTAAAAGTAATTATAGTGCTTATCCTTCGAAAGTTTAGTGCTGTCCATCACTGTGAATAGATGGAAGAGTGCCACAGAGCCGAACTATCTCTCTGAGATTGTCACGAGCCTGTTAAGTGCTTGTGTGTTATCCTGGTTAGGTCTAATTTCGGCTATCAAGGAATCAACACTTGATTTGTTGAGAGACAAGGCTCAGTGGAGGCCATCTTACTGAGTTTGGTGTGTTTCTGTTGGACAGCTAAAATGGTGTGACCATGCACCATAGACCTACACCATCAATATTTGTACCTTAACAGTTTTTGGATAAAACGTTGAAATTTTTCAATGAATTCCGAGAAATGTTATCTTAGTCACGACACTATGAGTTGATCTGCAACTTAGTAGTGAAAACGATAATACCATCTTTCGTCTGAAGGACGAAATTATAAAAATTAAAGGTCGTGGGGAGATCACTAAACTTAAAAATTTAATAATATTGACAGATTAGAGCTTTCGCGCTTTCGAATGATAGTGATGAGTTCATGAAACCAGCCTTGCAAGAGAAGAAGTCAAATTTGCTTTGCTTTGCATTCTCGGCAGTTCACTCAGTTTTATATATCCTATCCTCGTGCGTGCTACATACATCCACCGAAAGCGTCACCATCGCATGTGGGTGACCACACCAAGAATCGCTACAGAGTCCATGAGATCGAAGACCTTTTTGTGATTTCTGAACAGACTACCAAGCTCCAAATTTACCACTTTGTTCATCTATGCCTGAATACTGATTCCATTTGTCCTCGCACTAAGCTCATACGATTGTAGCTACCACGCAAGTGCAATGTAGGCTTTTTGTAGGCTGCATTAGTGAGCGAATAGATGTGGCACACCATTCGTGCGTGGATCACTGTGCTGATGTGTTGCGAACCAAATTTTCCCATCTCTATTTTCAGAAAGCCCCACATCTCTGGTAGTTTTCTTCATGACGCTTCTCCCACTTCAGTTGGATCCTTTGACATTTAGTGGAAATTGTGGACCTGTTACCCAATTTGCAATATCCCATGGTTTCCAAAACAATTATTTGCACAGCAAAGTAGTCATACAGTACGCGTGTACTTTACACACGTTACATCGCACACAAGCAGTAGAAGTTTTCTAAAACATCTCCAGATGCAAGTTCAATAAAGGAACTCCTGGCGTAGGCTTGCATATCCAGGTTGAAGTCTTCACAGGCTGCGATGGGTGCGGAGGTTGTCAGCTGCAATCCGATTTCCGTAGTTGTGCCCCGACGTAACAGCTTTGAAGTCGACACGCGCGACAAGTCGCTGCAGGGTTCTAAATGTCAATTTGAACTGTCTTTCTTCATATCCCTGAAAATTATGTTTATAACTTTGTGAATACCTTGAACTAACATCTATTTGCCTTTCGTTATTATCTGTATAATTAGTACAGTTGTTTAGGTAGTTAGTATGACGCTTTGCACTTCGTTGAATTAATTTGCTTGGGCACTCTGCCTCAAACTGTTTTTGTGTAACGAGCGCTTCAACATAATTCGACGTGTCCAAATTTCCAGAACATAATTCATGATTAGTTTTTTAAACTAACCCTGATGAGGTTCTGTGATTGCATTTCAATTCCATTAATAAAATGTTAACTAAAAAATGCCAGCCGAGAACTAATTTGAATAGAAAAATAGCCACAAATTCCACCTAAGTGAAGTTTGTATAACGAATTATTCAAAAAGATTAACTTCAAAATACTCCAAAAATGGACTTTGATGTACATAACAATGCTTTTGTGATAAAATTAATAGATTTTAATACAAAAATGTATTTTAATGGTGCAGTGGTCTGTTTTAATAAGTGTATATATAATATATGTATCCAAATAAAGCAACAACTCAGATTATAAATGCAGATGCAAAACTGTCAGTAATGCATTAAGAATATCCGGAATAAACAAGAAAAAGTGATTACAAGAGTCTCAAAATAGTTCTGAAAAATAATATTGCTTGTATCTGAATTTTCATAAAAATGCAAATCAAGAATATGAAAAGCTAACATCTTGGGAAAACCTGAATTTATATTAAAAAGTCAGTTCTGACAAAGACATATATATGTAAAGAAATATTTTCAATCGGATGTATTTGAGATGGCCTTGGCTAGATCATTTCAACGACAAGAACACAGAGGAAGAACATATGCTACGTAATTTACCAATAGAAAAAGTCTCCTGCTTAATATGAAACCAATTTTAATGACACTGTTCTGACTAATACAATTATAATAAAAGATATCCCCCAAATCTTAGTATTTGATGTAAATTTGTTTAAATGTACTGAGTAATTCATTTTTGTTTAAATGAACGACCGTAACGAATTATATAAATAATCACACTCTTCCTTACACTTTCATAACCGATCAGAGAGCTTCGCCATGCTGACGTGTGAGTCCCCACGTACTCCCATTATGAGACAACATTTTTTCCATTTCGACTAAGTTGAAGTTTTGTGCTTCATTTTCAGACTCTAATTGCAATAGAAAAACTGAACAACCTCCCTCCAGTTTCGAAGTAGAGCCTCCAACCGAAGAGGTAGTGGCACTTCCAAATTGACTTTCGTTTGATATTATCCTATACATTTGACTGCAATTATAGCGTCTCAGAAATCCATTTTTAGAGAAAGTACTTTCATTATCTTGCTATTCATTTCAGTTGAAGGAAATCACTACGGAAGGGGATCTGCTTTGGGCGGATTTCGATAATAAACTAAATTTTGAGAAGCCAAGGGCACGAAATCTCGGTGCCGACAATGTAAAGGAAATTGTACGACTTTCTTGCCGAAATGATGTGGAAGAAGACCACGAAAATGAAGAAGCCTTTTCGATTGCTGCAACCAAACAACGTCATAATGCTAGGTCGAAAAGTAAAAGGCGAGCCCATTGCCGCAAGCACATAGATATCAACGTCCGATTTCGAATTTACTCATTACCTTTAATGTCCATTTAAATTATCAGGAAGGAGAAGACGCTTTGCGGAAAAAGTGACTACCAGTTGAAGCAAGACGAGATGCGTCTCGAGTTGGTTAAACTAAGACACGAGGCTGAAGAGGCTGAATGGGAAGCGAAGAGAAAAGGTGAGATGAGCCTTTGTTTAATTTGATTCGAAATCTTAACGTCATCTCTTAGAGCAGGAACTAATGATCTTTGGCTCAATAGAATGTCAGAAAAAAACTTAGTAATTAGATAAATAGGTATGAGATACACAGTGTGGAAATGACGTGGCTGACGTGAGTATACTTTATGACGCATGATCAAAATGTTGGTGGATCTGCTTGATCAGTTGATGAGGAACGTGCACTGTATTCGATTGGCGTTATGACGGCCTATGGCAGAGTACAATTACTTGATCCAACTAGTCCCACACTGGAGCATTCCACTTAGTCAATTTGTATTGAGCGTGATAATACATTTGCAGCCCAGGCAGAGGCGAAAGCGGCAGCAGAGGCAAGAGCGAGGGCTATTCTGGAAGCGAAGCGCAACCAAATTCAGAAAGGCGGGAAGAAGGGTGGTCGCAAGCCCGGTACCAACTCCTCCGGCAGAAAGTAGCCCTGATGCCTGTCATCGCATGCCCAAAGCCCTTTTCTATAATCGGTGAAAATTAAATATATATTTCTAGTATAAATCAAAGCACTCTTAGTAGCCTCCGTTTTTACATTGATTTGTCCTTCGCCTTTGTCCTAACGGTCTGTTTCAGTTATTCAGCCTTTGTAACTTGTGCTTTATTTAAAACCTAAAATGGATCATAACTAACGGGGAGTCAGTCGCGGCAAATGCTATCAGTTAATCTCGGGCCAAAAGCAATGAAAATGTCCGAAAATATTCGCGTGGTGGTTACACTACACTTGCATTTTGCTAGGTTACTTTCCTGTGTTGCTTTAAACGTGATGCCATTTACTTATATGGACAGAGAAAGACTAAGCCATGTTCACCGTGTTGTGCTGCAACATTTTTGGTGTATGACCTCAGAGTTATTTAAATTCCGAAAATACAGTTTTGGTCAAAATTGACATAGAATTCTATTATCTCCATCCCATCTCGTGTGTTTGTGACTCATCAGCACGCCTTCAGCTACAAAAAATGACTCATTGGAATTGACGGGTTTGTTTTTTAAGGTCTGTGTTTATCTGTAAAAGCATAACTTGACCCATTGAATTATTCATCTTTACCCTAACAGGAGAATGGCCCCTCAAACCCGAATAATGTGGTGGAAATCTATTGAAGAATTGCAATCCTTTTCAAAATTCGTTGACAAATTAACAAAAGGTGCACATTTAAATTATGTCCAATGTTGATTTAAAAAAATCAACATGGAGATCTTAAAAATTGAGTTTTTAATTTATGAAAGCCGAAAGAATTTCCAATAACGCGTGCATTGTTAATGGAGGTAATTAAGTCATTAGTAGTCATCAGAAGTGAATTGATCATTAAATCCTTAATAAACTACTATATTTGCGACAACATCATCTGATAGGAATCTCGTGACCTTGTGCGTGAGCAATCGATGACCTTTGGCGGAGGTCAAACAACCCCGCCGAGTTTGAAATGGGATAATTTACTACCTATCCCTCTGACTCATCAGTGCAGCGTGCTTGTGCACTGTAAAATACGCGGGCAATGTGACTGGAAACCATGCTTCAATTTGAAGCAATTTCTGCCTGCAAAAGCGAATTTATTAATCATAATTGTCTAATAACATTTCATGACCCTGGGGAGAACAAAAATGTAGCCTATCCGACGCAACCTTGGTCAGAGAATCCAAATGGCTTTATTTGAAGGAAATCACTACATTAAACCAGATATCCCTCCTCCTGAGTTGACTGGTTTTACATTTAACGATTTCGATAAAATAACCTGTCATTTTTCCAGACTTCCGCCATTGGTGACAGCCGCGACGCTCACAAATCCTGCTAAGCAACCGAAACCAAAGCGCCATGTCCGTTTCGAACTTCCTCTTCTGGAGCCAAAACCAAGTTTGCGGCAGCCCACATCTCAGAAAATGAATCCGCCCACATCTGACAGTTCCGGTCAGCTATTGCCACCAATCCGAGAATCCACCGGTAGAACTCCAGCATGGGCTACGCTTCATCAGCCACTTTTCCGGTTACCAGAAAAGTGCTTGGATATTCAAAACCAAGGAAGCGCGAAAATGTCCCGAAATATTTCTAAATACCATCACCCTACATGCACAAGACCACAATCAGCTGGTCAATTCGATGTATTCTAGCGATAGAGTCACAAGTGCTATTAGTCTGTTTTTTCTGCTAAGAGAAAGTTACCTCTTACCTGCTAAAATGGTACATAAAGGAGTGTCGATCCTTGCTGCTAAACCTCTACTGCCTCCATAATATCAGCCAAAATTAGCCTTTATCAGCTGATAGTGGTCCTAACACCTTGATTTTAATCCTTCTTAATTTCGCACCATTAGCACAATTGTTGGACTTTTTCAGTGCAAACATGTGTTATAGCAAAATTAACAGGAAACAAAAATCCATCCCTCCTCGTCTACAAAAGCCGTCGTCGTCGCCGTCTCAGAACGAAGAAGAAGGAAAAGAAGGAGAAGAAGGAGAAGAAAAAGAAAAAGAAGGGGAAGAAAGTGCAGAAAAAGGCGAAGGAGAAGGTAGTAGCTGTTCCGTCCCATTTTCCTGGTTTTCACCTGGCTTTCCCTCGAAAGTAAATGTAGCGAACGCAAACGCCTTATCGGCGAAAAGAATATCTCCAGTAGCAGTGGCATTTTAATGCATGGGCATACCGCTGCTTGAAATAATTTGGATAAAAAATTGAACCGGTTCATGAGAAGGGGTGGATGAGTGGGTGGGTGGGTAGATGGATGGGAAGGCGTTATGGATCAAAAACGTGGAATACAAAATAAAAAAATGAAATTCAAGGCCTGGGCAAAGACATGACCTAACATCGAACGTACTACAATAAGAAGATTAAAGCAATTAGCTAAAAATGTGTCTCCTCTCACCACCGGGCCAGCCACACCCGCCAACATTCTTTTACGATGGCGTTGTCGCGCCTTCTTGGCTTCGAGCACCCGAGTACTTTGTCGGGCGGACGGAACAATGGTCGGTGTAGTTTAGTCCAAATTGGACTATCGCCGGCACCGTCGCTGCTAGCCGGACACACGCGCTGGACATTGGGTGGCACTGCATTTATGGGCATATTTTTCGGTGGTGAGTTCTTTGAAATTCTTAGCTTTTGCCGCGGCACAATTGGCGGGGGCTCGTTGATTCTCCTACGTACGGTAGGTGGCAATGGCGGCTTTGAGGCGAGTATTGTCACTAATTCTTGCGCCATGTTCAAATATAATGTAAGAGAGGTCTTTTCGTTAGCCTGAGAAATCGCAGACTGAAGGCACATACCAGTCAATCGTTAGAACACGTCTTTGTCAGCTCATTGTGGCCTCGTGTCAACCTATACGTGGTTTGCTGGTGATTGGGGAAATCCTGATAAGAAACATTTCCCACAAAATCTATTTACTTATTTTCAATAAACGAATCTTGTAGTAATCAAAATTTATTTCCAAAATGCTACAGTAATTGCATGGCACTGTCGAGGCATCATTTTGCTTTCCAAATGAAGTACTCATTTCAGAATACATTTAAATTAACTCAGACCTTCTGTTCGTCAGAAATCAGAACCGTTGTAAGTGAACTCACTGAACCCCGTAAGCGGAAAGCTAAGTCCTTTGGTGGGCGCTACTCAAACTGCAATATTGAAACATTAAAGTAAATTTTGCAAAAGTACGAAAATTGGATTTTGATTCATTCGTTGCGATCTAACGTTGATATATTCCTTACAAATTGTGGGTATTTAAGGCTATAAATACTGTTATTTACAGTCTTTTTAGCATGTATAAATTAAATAAATCAGTGATATGTGCTACCTATTACTTCACACGGTGATTTTGGAATGATCAGGTACCACATTTTCCTACCGCTCAAGGTGCCTAAGAAACGGATGTGTTTGGCAGGGCAGTGGCTGTGCCAATGCAAACAACAAAATCTTCTTTGCTTAATTTTTCGGCTTAAAAATAGATTTACTGTTTTAGATAAACTCTTTGAATTCCTAGTTAATCTGAAGGTGCTGTCTCAGCAGTACGGAGTATTCTTAGGCTTAGGCATTTTCCCACTACGCCTGTTACTCGTTTAAATGAGAAAACGATTTGACTGTGAATGCCTAAATTCAGTGAAAACGTTGAAAATTTATCTAATTACTGGAATCAGTTGCTACCAATTGTTTGATTTAGCATCGCAGCAAAAGAACTTTCGTTTCCCAAACATGAAGTTTATTTCTATCTCTAATTTTTTAGATATCTGTAAGTTTCCAATGAATTTCTCTTTGATCGTCCACACATCATTGAAGATAGTGGCTTTATCAGACTTGATTAGATTAGTGTCATTTTGTCAGAGATTTTGAATACTTGTCCTCATAAAATGATTGGAAACCAAGTGTTCACCACTCAAAATTCACTATGCATCGAAAGTGCACAACTGTTCCTCGGTTCCAGTTTATTTAAGATGTTGTCGAGTACTCCATCCCAAAAAAGACGGAATGCTAAAAACCTTCTTCTGTTACTCTTTGCTGTATTTATCAGAAAATATCAGAAAGTAACTGACTTGTTTGACTTTCAGTGACTAAATCAGAGCATTCAACGGGAGATTTAATTCGATTAAGGACCTGTGAGACTAGTTGACACCAAAAGGCTTACCATTTCCACATGATTTTCTCCCGCCACACAAATTGACATGTTAAGGAGTGGGACAGAAGGTGAAAATAGCAGAAATTTTGTCTTCATAATCTCTCAATAGGCTGTTGGGGATTGTTTTGATATTTGGAAAGTTTACTTTATATAACGCCCTTTTACACATGTTTACTGAAATCGACTGTAACCTTATAAAAATCTCAGACCTGTCGGACTTTCGAAAAGACGGAATTGCTGGTGCTCGTATGGCAGAAGGCAAGTGTTACAGAAACCGTCCCCCAATGATTGGCCTTTCAAAAGGTATTGTCTGAAAAGTAATGTCTGCCGCCTTTTAAAACGAGGAAAAAAATCACCCCCAGCAAAGCACAGGTCTGGAAGAAAGCAAAAGTTACGGATTGAGAGACCGCCAGGCTCTAAATGGAATTGTTAGAGAGGACCACAAGACCACTACCCCAAAATCACTGCAAAGCTTCTCAAGGAACACCTACAGAACCATTTTCCACAAACATTAATCCAACCGTCGCTGCAACGCCAGAAAATCGGAAATCACTAGGGGTTGATGATGAAATGTCGGTCAAATCAGAGAGCCTATTGGACATCTTTCGCTCACCCAGAATTAGATTCATCCTACTCATTTTCTTCGCCCAGCCACCAGTTGCTGCCATTATGGCCTCTTCACAGATGCAGATTTGGCCTCTGATAACGTCTTCCTAAATATCTTCTACATGGACTTAAGTGGGATTCCACTGGGAGTGGTAGGGTGAATTTTGAGCAGTAATATGAGCTACTTGGACTGTGCCGTCGTTGCGGCTCCTACATTGTCAATCGGCTAATTCTTTCGACCCCTGTATCCCCTTACAAGCAATCTGTTGTCATTCTGGGTGTTGATGATACCATTTCCAGCTCATCTCCGTTCATCATCACTCTGCAGCACATCCACAGGACTCTGCCAGGTATTGCGTAGACAAGGGTAGATGGGATTGCGGTCCTTCTGGTGTTTGCATTTGTGCCCCATGCCAAGAATCGGTCCAACCGGTTGCTGAAGCGGAAGCCAAGTTGGGAAAACGAACTCCCACATAAGCAGGAACGAAATTATCATTTTTCTTTTTTACTGTAAGATATACTTGGGTAATCATTCAAAAGAGAGAAAAATGGCAAATTGACTTAAATCTCTGAGTACCATAATTGAAGTGCATTTTTATAAATGTATTGCGAAGGTTCATTTCCAATCTAGTGCGTATTTCACTTTTGTCGATTAATGATACAAACATGCGAAATGGTATCAAGTCCATTAATCTGCCTAGAATTGCATTTTCAATTAGGAAAATCTAGTGCTACAACTTATATGAGGTCATCTCAGTAGCTCTGTCCGGATTTCACCTTTTAAATTGAAGTAAATTTAAAGACTAATTTGAGATTCAAACTGAAGATGAACACCATTTTTTGTTTAGATGCACATAAACGGATCAAATTTTATTTAGCAAAAACAAAAGCCATGTTTCTGATATGTATGTTTTATGATATCAAAAAAGGAAGCTCGACAGCCAGAGAAACAGCTACAAACATTAACTCAGTCTATGTAGAAAAATGTGTGAATGAAAAAAGATAGTTGTGGAGTATGGCTTAAGAAATGTAGAATTATCGATTTATACATCGCAACAATGAAAATCGAATCGAACTTCCAGCTGAGCATGAAGACAAACCTCTTAAAAGAATAAGTCCTTGAAGAAGCTAAGCCCACTTTATCAGCTGAGTAATCGGTAACAAAGTTTAGTTCAAACATTTCAACCGTTCAATGTTTGGACTTCAGGAACTTGGAAAAATTCTTACACTTTGAAAACCGGTTCCTTCTAACTCAGAAAACAACCACAAATCTCTACTTTATATCGGTCCTCTCGCATACTCGCTCCACTTTTTGAGGCGCATAGACTTTTAACTGACGATTGGCATAAAGGGATCTTTTATCCAAATGTTGTTACGCTTTTCTGGCAGTAGCAGGATAACGTAGGGAAAAGACACCAGCCACCAGCATATCTTATCAGCTATACCTTACCTGGCAGTACATAGAAACTCCTATTAGAAATTGAGTTTAAATCAGATAAAAATGTCTTGGTCAATGAAACGACCACATTTAATGGACAAGAACGAATGATTGAATTTAGACGAATCCTCTCATAAAAGAAGCGGGAGATGTGGAAGGTAATTAAGAAGTTGGCCAACGACCTTTGTTTTTGAATCAACTGTTTTGTTTATCGTCTTTTGCATCACCGTGCTCTCAAAATGTGACCCTGCTGACTCTTCCCTTGACTAAATTCCAAATCAATCACCCACGCAATACAATGTTCATCAATTGTTCACTGAATGTATATAAATATGAGACTGAAATCTTCAACTGCTGCTTGAAGGAATATGTTTAAATAAAAGGTGTAAAATCATTCGCTCGCCTACCTGATAAGTGTTCCAACTAAGAGGATGTCTGTGCGTTGTTTGAAGATAGCAAAATCCATTTCCCCAAGTTTCGCCGTCGAGCGCTTTTTGTTGCTGACCTTCCGTAATTTTTAGATCTAATCACTCTATAATAAAATTCATTGGTGCAATAAAAATTACTGCTGCAAGTTAGCTAAATGGCTAGGTAATGTTACATTCCATAATGAACAATAAATTACAAATGACCAGTAATATAGTATTGTAGGGTAAATCGATAAATAATTCTATGTCACTTCTTTGTTTGTGCTAGAAATAAATAAATTCTATTTTACAATGCCAAGTAAACTGAATTTGTTGTCAATCAAAATCTATATGGTAAAGGTTCATTGCTAAAATGTATTAACAAGTAAGGAGTTTACAAGGTATGAGATATGGGACAACTGTGGTCTACTACCATTGATCAAAAGGAATGGAAACTTTTTCTATTCTCGCAATTGCTCTCTGATGTCGAAATAACCTCACGGGGTTTTCAACATATTATAACACCAAGAAAGCAAGATTTCCCAGCAAAGCAGCGTCGTTAAGGATGTGATTATTGATAGGCAAATTAGAAAAGCCCCTAAAGCCCACTGACAGCCCAGATCAGATACATATGATTTATTCTCAGCCTAATGGAATACTTGGACCATAAAGTTAGCACTAAATCCGCCGTCCAGATCTACAAAAAGAAAAGGCAATTCAAAGGAGTTCTAGAAGGGTCAAGAATTTCTAAGCTTCGATTTCAAGGTTCATTGAAAAATAGTCGCATTTATCGTTTAAGATGGGGTCAAATATTTAACAGAAAATGGAACCTCGTAGGAAAAAAGGCTGTGCCACGAAACGTTAACAGTTATTTTCAATTGCAGGAGTTATAGTTGATATAATTCATTGTAATTATCTATAAATATACCATTAGGTGATAGACAAGTATAACATTTTGTACATGCTGGAAATTGCCTACTTTGAAGTAGTAGAAAAATTTCATTTATTACATAGAAAACCTTATGCAAACTATATCATTCGCAGTGAACAATTTATTTTCAAAGCTCATAATCCACAGAACTTTCCAATTTTTATAGTGTATTACACATTTTTCCATGTTAACTGTGTTTTGATTATGTAGTTTTCCATGGTCTCATGCTCACCTGATCAGTTGCACGATTCCAATGAGGAGGTCACGTTCAGCCCCAGAGGTCAGATTAGGAGTTTTGCATGTGCTTGATATTTCATGGCTGGCAGTGATCTTGAAAATTCCTTTCCAAATGACAAATTTCTCGCTTTATTAATCCACATAAACTCAATAAGGAGCACACAGGTTTCATTTGATCACAGGGAATATTCATGAAGCCTAAGTCTATCAGTAGTGTAAATACTCATTAAAACCGGAAAATTAATTAAAACTTTACTCCTGCTGCTCTTTAGCTGTGAAGGCAACAAGCGGGAAAAGTGTTTGTTCAAGGCTTTTGGATTTCAATAACCACTATGCGTTTCGTTTAGAATAACTAAGCTTGAATTATGAAAAATTTGTTTCCATCTCATTTAAGCTTGTAAAAACTTTGCTGAGTATGAGAAACTCAGTTGCTTTTAAACAATTATTCGAGATAAGTCTGCCTTGATGTGTATGTGGCAGAAGCGGTTATTTTCAAAGAGACTTCCAGTACATTTCAAAGTCCAAATAAGGCCTTGATATTTAAACTGTTCTTTAATAATCAAATAGCGGAAATGACAATACAAATGCTTTTTCTTACTCTTATCTACCTCAAATATATTGCATCGCACCAGATCAGTCGATTCCAATGCTAACTTTCTTCATCCATATATTTATATCGAAACCTAGCATTTAGAATTTCAAAATGATTCATTATATATATATATATATATATATATATATATATATATACCAATTGCAGTAGTGAAGTAAACGGTCGGTTTGGCAGTCAATATCATCGCCTTATCTTCCATTTCATAAGTTTAATCATCTTAAAGCACTGCTAGAATTTGTATCTTCGAATTATGCACCGCTAACATTTAATGATTCCTCAGAGCGATAGAGCCAAAAGATGCAGAATTAGAAATAAATGGATGATCACCTAAATTATCTTAAGACAACAGTGAAAAAATGCTGCCTGATATTAAGGACTGAGGCCCTAATCTGATTGATGAAATAAAATTACACTATCACTGAATAACTCCTCGCAAAAACTTTCAATCCATTTCATATAAATAAATATTTTTTCCATTTTCAGTTTTTAGTTGTTAACGGTGTGAGTTACCTCTTGACAAATATATCTATCAACTATTTTGTATAAAGCCCGAGGTTAAAATTGAGGTGCCTATTGTAGCTTCGTGGACTTAAGAATAAATTAATTTTCCCTTGGATAAGTGTAATACTACGTTTATCTGCATTTAATGACGCAAAACAGATCGATTGTTTTTCTGCATTCACTCAAAAGTCGAGAAAAAGTTTATTTACGTTGACGGTAGTAAATATGAAGGACGATTTAATTGATGTATCAAATCAGCAAGTGAGTAGAATAAGTGGAATTGTATGAAATGTAACACTGGATTAAGGGACATTTTTATAGTATAAAAGCGTCGATTCTTGAGCCGTGGAAGTTGCCTCAATTAGCCGCTCCGGGTAGCAATGAGCAAAGCAATCTCTATAAGGTGCAACCGGCACTTGTGGGTAACAGGGGTATGAATGCACGCACACATCACATCCATAGCGTTGGGTGTCTTCCCGGTTGCCAGAATCATTTCACCGTGGGTCTCTTCTAGTGGTTGTTGATGCAGTTGTCAAGTTCACTGTTTTTGGAATAAAAGGTTGACGCATCGTATTCAGTAATTGGGAAATCTGTTACAGATGACGACGTCGTCGTATCTTCCATTTCGGTGGTGTAATTAGAGGTGGTTGCACTCGTAATAGCACCGATGGAAGATGCTGCATCTTCCATTTCTGCACTGTTAACAATCCACTATGGTGTCAGGGTTAATGGTCTTGCTGTACTCGAAGTCGTTATTCCATTAGCTGCCGCACATATTTGTCAGATTAGGTGATTAAGCACTTAATCACTTAAATGAGTGATTCTTCAATGTGCTTCAACTATTTTGTCGAACATCTGTGGGTCGAAACCCACCCCCTCTCATCCCCTCTCCCCTCCCCCACACACAATCACTTGCTGGTCAAAAGAAGTTGTTTCATCAAATGTGCATGACTCAGTGTTGGGTTCATTAGAGAAAATGCAAATAAACTGTGCGAGGTCACATCTGTCATGCCTGACCTCGATAAAATTGGCCAATTTGCACCAATCAGGGCAAAGGTAGGCAATATTCAAGGTCAAACAACCTCAGGTGCCCCATAAATACGTGGGTCCATTGAGTAATCTGCAGAACTGCACTGTTGATCATGTCGGCAACGTACGCATCGTACGAGGCGACTCGCTTCATTGCCAAAGGCAAATACTCCCTCGTTTACGAGGTGATTTCTCATGTGCACAATCAGCACATGCGACGACGACGACGACGACGAGGAGGAGGAGGAGGCGGAGAGGGAAGTGGTGGTGGATACCTGGCTGCTGGAGAGGCACAGGGAGAATGTGTGGAGTGGATACTCATAGACATTCAAGTAGTATGATCTTAGCAAAGGGCCTGTGCATTCGTGAAGCAATTGCGAAGTCGCATTACGGAGGCGTAATGTTAATTCACACGCAGAGATGACTGTCTAATTTGTTGGATACTAGTTTACTTACTTCTCTCTCCCTGATGTCCTGGTTTTCCATACTGCCATGCATTGCGATCCTCCTCCGAATAGTAATATCTGTTATGGAGATCAGAACCACGAGCCACTTCCAAATGAATACGAGAAATATGCAACAACTTTTTCAAAATATTTTCGAGTCAAAATATAAGACAATGAGACTGTTTAAATACCCGTTGTCTTTTGGGTGGTTCACGAAATATGCAAATTAGTGTAGAGTTTAACCCTCTAGAAATTTCCTAACTAGAGTTGCAATGGAGTTAAAAATATACAGTGAGAGAGGAAATTCAGATGGGTCAATATGTAGATGAAAGGTTTAGCAATTACAAAAACCAGATCACAGCTCAAAAAGGGCGAACCCATTACTGTCAGACATCCCCGATTACGATAACCCACAGGAAAGCTCCACGTAAGCCCAGATCCAGTTCTAGGAAACGTTGGCCATGGGTCTTGATTGCGGAGTGATTGTCAGCCTGCAGCTTCAGATGGGGGTTAGGGTGTAGGCGGTCCGTGGGGGTGGGAGATATGATGCTGATCTCCGCGCCTGAGTCTATCATGAAGAGCATTTTGCTTCGACGGTCCACTGTCTACGATGATTAACACTTTGGTAAAAGGTTCACTCTTTCCTGTTGTCATTGGCAAGTCTCTCCAATATGAAGGACGAAGTGAGTTGGCGAGAATGGGGCGAGGGGCAGATGTTGACTCGAGGTTCGACATTGAAGTAGTTGCATGCCCATGAATTGTCTGAAAATAGAGTTTTAGAAGGCGAAGTCGAAGAGTTTTAGGGCTTGGACTAAGCTTAGTTAGTAGTGCAAGCTGAATCCACCAAGCAGGATATGTGTGTATCAAGAAACTTTTCGTCAAACTTAACTGGGCATCGTCCATCTCGATCTTCTTTGATTTCGTGGAGGGTGATAACTTCAATTCCACTGAAGATTTTTTGCTAATCACATGATTTTGTTGCTGCAATTAGGAACGCAACAACGGAATTGGTAATCGCATCTCTACTAATAGTATTAGTGGTGTTCAATAATGAAAATCCAGAGACTAGTCTATAAGGAAATAAGATTCACCCATCATGGAAAAGTTTGCCGTTTTCATTAGAGTTTCTAAACCTGGAAAAAAATGATGCTCACCCATGATTAATCTGAGACAATCTCCATTTGACATTTGTTTTTCATTCGATTTTCGACAACATGTTTCAACTATTGGATTAAAAACTTATGAGTAGATTTTCATTGAAATTTTGAGCTTCGTAGGCAGCCGTGGAGGAAAATTCATTGGCAAAAGATTCTTTTCCATCAATTTAGTGGGCGTTTGAACGACGAAGCCTTGCGGAAAACGACCTGCTGCCAAAACGAGTAGGTTAGTCATATTTTAGGTGATTTTTCGATAAATAATTTGACCCCAGAGACGAACGCTTACTAACTATGAGCGACGTACCCGGCGTTATCGCAATGATTTAAACTACTATTTATAATAATCATTTACTTACTGAAGGGGAACAAAATACAATTTTAATCATTTAGATATTTCTAACCAAAATGTTATGTAATTGTTAAACAATATAGTTGTTTTTCTATATAGCATTAAGTATCGCCACTTGGAACGCCGGCTAGTAGCTTTCATTATTTCCAAACACTAGTGATCATACGCATTTTATTTAATTTTCGTCAATTTTTGATCAAATCTTCACTTTGAAATTTTCTGACAATTTTGCAGCTGTGATTTTAAGCGAAATCTCAAAGGTTGTGGTCGATTTATGTGAATTTACTATCCTTCCTAACAATGCCAAAAAGTTGACGAATATACATCAAAGATCTAGATTGGAACGCTACTTCAAGATGTTTTTCACATAATCTTACCTGATCTAAAGAATCCTACGAGCATTGGAGTGCCTCTATTTAAACGTTTAAAAGATTAGAATATAATATCGTCATAAAGTATTTGTTTTTATTTTATGCGTCAAATCGATCAGTTTTCGAGACAACTAACTGAAATGAATCACTTAACCCAACCAGGTCAAGGTTGATTGCACACCTGTTTCATTGAGATTGTTTTAATCTGCATAAGCACTCCTTATTTGATCCACCCAATCTGTGACCTGAATCAACTAATAGCCTAATTGCTTCACGGTCACTAGTATCGAAGGTGCCAATTAAAGTGATTATCACTTTAAAGACTTTCAAATACTTTCCAAGTAAGAGAAGACCGAGAATGAACGTATTAACTTGTATTAGAAGAAATGTCTAACACGTTACGAGGGATGTCTTGCTTGCACGCCGTAGTACGAAGTTGTGTACACTAATTATCGTGACAGGGCACAAATTGTGACTAAGCGATCTGCGATTGGTTCGTTCGTGACCTTGTCTTTACATCAGCGCAACGCGTAAACACTACATAGGCCCCCCACTTGAAACCGTAGTCATCTTTGATGACGGAGGGGCAATTACCTAGAAAAGATGGTAGTTGCAAAAATGTTTTGGAAAATGTACGTGGCGTCCACTCCGGGTAGACTTGGGTTTGGACGTGGAACGAGCAGGGGTCAGGGTTAGAGATTCAGGAATATCGTCAGTCGTTGGATGAGGGGGGTTGGTAGCAGAGGGTGTGGAATCGGGTTTGACGGTTTCTTGGTTCTGGGAAAATTTGCCATCCGTATTTTGAGAGTCGTCCATGAAGGCGGCCTTGAGTCTGTCTATGCTTACCACCTCTTCCTTCCCATTGATTAAAATATTAAAGGTTTTCTCCGCACGTTTGATTACCTTGAATGGCCCATCGTAAGGTGGTTGCAATGGCTTCCTAACCTTATCGCAACGTAGAAACACGTGGGTACAGGTCATCAGCCGTGGATCCAAGTAAAATGGCGTAGTCTGGAAACGTGTTGGGGGTGGTCGTAACTGTTGCATATGTTGGCGGAGACGGTTGAGGAGGTTGGTAGTATCCAAACGTACAGAGTGTGGGGGAGGAAAGACTAGTTCTCCCGGCAACCGCAGTGCGATTCCATAGACTAACTCTGCTGGGCTGGCGTCTACGTCCGGCTTGATAGTTGCTCTTATCCCTAGTAAGGCCAGAGGAAGATGATCGACCCAGTCGGAAGAACTGCCGCGAGCCATGAGCGCAGCTTTGAGTTGCCTATGTAGACGTTCGACCAGGCCGTTGGAAGCTGGGTGGTATGCCGTTGTCCGATGCCGTTCGCACCCGAGGAAACGCAGTGTTGACTGAAATAGAGACGATTCGAACTGTGCTCCGCGGTCAGTAGTTACTATTCTTGGGGCACCGAATTTTCGAATCAATTTTGTTGCATTAACAATGAAAATATAATATCGCTATCCCATTGTCATAGATGAAGGTAGTGGCTGAGTCTTCGCATGGGACTGTGCATGAAGGGGCAGACACGCACAACGCACATCCCTGTTCTCTCAGAAACTGGCCAAGTTGAAAGGGAAAGCGTCTTATTTAACATACAGCATTCGTTAACTGTTGAGGTAGCCAAATTCAGAAGGGCTGTCGCTAAAAATGTAGTTGCAAAACTTATCGTTTAAACTCGGATTCCCTTCACTGAGAAAACACTATCATATGAATGAAAAGAACTTAGACATGCAAAAAAGGTGCCTACCCATGAATACTGTGAAGAAATCTGGATTTCACTTTTGCTCTTCTTTCCGATTCCGCCACCCATTGTTTTAAAGACGTATGAGCAGATCTTTTATTGAAATGTTGAGCGTCGTAGACAGTGCCAATCACGAAGTCGTCCCCGTCGCTGACGACTTAGAAGGCGCAGGCGCAGTGGAGTTCAGCTCCGACGTGAGATCGTCCTCTGTGAAGACCCTTGAAAAGCATCAGCATGGTCACCAACTTGATCAGTTGTGGCACGTCTGCTGAAGTGGCACAAGGCGCTGATCTCAGTAGTCTCTTGAGTACATTCGAGTCGTCAGAAGCACCCTTACTGGTTCCACCACAACCTGAGCCTTCAAGAAGCACCGAGGCATCACTCTCACCGGCATTCGTCTCAATGTGCCAGAGAATGGCACTGACTAAGAATGGCGCATAGCAATCAGTTCGGCGTGGCGACTGCCTAGTAACGAGCCATAGACGCATTCCCCAGGGTTTTCAACGGCCAGTAGGGCCATGGTGCTTTTCATTTCGTGCAGGAGCTGAGGGTACACAGCCAGGCGTTGGGAGAACGGACCGGCCAGATGGGACTGGGCACAGTTCAGGGCCTCCTCCAGCTTGCGGTTGCGAATCAACTCGAGAATCTGCAATTGGCTCAACTGAAAAAGGGGAAGCCATTTTTAGTTGCATCACTTCGGTTGATTTCAAGGTCGCCACGGTGCACTTGTGCACTCGGTTCGACAAAAAGCAGTAACTAGCGTTGCAATGGACAATACGTCAACCAGGATTCTTTGGAAGTAATCGTGGTCATGATTCAGTAGAAATCTCAGAGCACTCGAAATCGTACCCAACTTAAAATGTTTAAAATGGTAAGACTGTCAACAGTGGCAGTACAAGTAATTTTTAAAACGGTGGTTTATTCATAGCGAGGCTATTCAAGTATAGGCAATGATAAATCAGCCTACAAAAATGGTATGCAACTATGCAAAACCGTGAGACTCGCCTGGAAGTAGATGTAGGTGCTCTTTTAAAATGTTCGGACCACAGTTGGTTAACTTCGTCGATCGTCACCTCAATGCGCCGATTGAGGACAGCTTTTCGAATCTCCATCCTCTCCGTGAGACTGGTGCCTGTGGCCTCAATCTCCGATGGGGTCTCATAGACCCAAATCTCCTTGCTAAACCTTTCCGCGGCATCCTTGCAACCTTCTACTGCGCGCTAATCAAGGACCAAACGGTTGACCTCCTGACGAGTGAAAGTCAAACCAGAAGGGGCGCCAAAACACTCGAAGGCAGAAAATGTGGCAGTCTGTACTCCCCTTCATATGCCATTCTAGGCATTTTGTTTATCTGATCGGTGGAGTACCAAGAGGACATAATTATTCTGAAATTAGATGAGTGAAATTAAGGCAAGTTGATATATAAATGTAAACCGCGTTCTTCTGTGATAAAAGTCCATAGCCGACCTTGATTAAAAATGAACACATTATTAATAGTTATCAATGAAATTGACTTCCTACGGGGTAGTTGTCTCGCCATGGAAGCGAATCTTAAAAAAATGCCCTTTCAGGTTAGTGACTCAGGCGGGACCTTTTGAATGACGCTAGATACTTCAGCTGAGGAGACTGCATCTCCCAAAGAGCCTTTAACATTCCCTCCCAACCATTCTACAAGAAAATATTGGTACTTGGCTAGCTCGTACAGAGAAATGGTTTGAAGTCCGCTACTCAACGGACGACAGACGACAGTGTGTCATTGTTCCCCTAAACCTCTCACCAGAAATCTTTCCAGAAGTTCTGGAATCACATTAGTGATGCCAATTTGAAGTGGCCACATCGTGAACTCAATAGGGAGATCCTCCGACCATCCGGACTGCCCAACAGACAATGATTTCAACTCAGAGGAAGCACACATTCAAGGAGCTTCAACCTTACACCCAACACCGTGCTTCTGCGAAATTGTGCTCTACTTCAGTTGCCGACAAGCAGTCAGCACGAGAAGTTGGCCAACCACTTGAAAAGACCTGCAGCAAGCCAAAATCAGTCGATGGCAAAACAAACAATCACAAGTAGTAAGTGCCAAGATCATTTCACGCTCCTTGAAATATCTTAGGTTTTGATAGACGAGGACTATGCAGTTGCACAATCACTTAACCGGAATGTAATCAAATATTGATTTTTCATTCGTGGCAGCACCTTTTAAAGTGCCACAAATCGCAGCTACCAAGGACTCAATCAAGTTTTCAGTCAGTTCTCCTCAAAATCCAACAGGAATCGCAAGCTACAACATTAGCGACCCATCGATTCAAGCGGAATCGAACAAAACTCCCATGGAGGGCACTTGCGGGTTGAAGAATGCGGAAGACGTGAAGGAAGGTGCTGGATGCGAAGTGAAAGGCCTCAGGCCATGTGCGCGATGCGCCACCCCAGTGCAGTCTTGCGGTGCCAGCAAGGGGATTTGCAGTTCTGCTGCAGGTGTTATTGGACACACCTCTCAAACGCGTAAGTGGGCACAAGAGGACGCCGTGAACTGACAGATTTCGACTGTGCTTGTTGGGTTCTGCGTCTTCTCAAAGAGTGCCTTATTTCTGTCCTAATGTAGTTGATAGAAACACTAGGGTTCTATCTGAGAAGGATCAAATACACCCAATATTCAGTAGTGAAAGAATTCCCACATATCGCGGACTGCACTTCGAATGATCCCTTCACTGAAACCTGACAAGGACTGCGGCTATGCGAGATCGGCTGAGGGCTAAACACCGACAAGTGGTAAATTCCAAGAACATTCTAATAAGTATATATTGTTTGACGAAGGAATTGTGAATAAGGCTTCCATCTAGTTAGGACTACAAAGCGTAATGTTTGCTCAACCCTATGTCAGAGCTTACAAGAATTAGCGACTTCTACCTAAACTGTGACGGGGCCGTTGATCTTTGTGATGCATGCAAACGGAAAGATATTTATAGATTCCTTCAATTTAGGTGATAACCTGAGTCCAGCTCCGCTTATTTTCTACATATTCTGCAATAACTACACTGCTCTGTGAGAGTTGTTTTATGGTAAAGAAGCCCCACAGATCTCCACAGTTCACCAAGGGAGTTTAAACTTATAGCGTATCCATGTTATCAAAGCAGAGCGTCCCTTCCTTGAAATATTCTCTCGAGTTTTGACGAAAGCAGCTGTGCTTTGCAGGCAATAGGATCTCCTTGTGCTGGGGTGCTTTCTTCAAGCCACCGCTAACCCGTTATCTCTATTGCGACTATCATGCCAGCTTACTGTCTTCTCAATGTCCGTGGTAAATACACAGAAAACCTTAGTCTTTCCATTAAATCATCGTGCATAATCATCGTGTGAATTTATTGATGAATCCAGTTCCTATTACCACTTTACAAAAGTAACAAGTAATTAAGTTCAATTTATTCTAAACCCATCCTACATGACCAATGTTACGAAATTTAACGCTTTAAATTTGTAGAGCGAAGTGTGCGAAAAAGTGTTCCTGTTGAAGATATTTAAGCACATGGCTCTGTTTTCAACATACAAACAAAAGATGAATTCCGATGTTGTGGCGGGGGGAACAGATGCTACCAAATTAGAAGTGACGTGGAAATGAAAGGGATGTAATATATATTTACGAGGCATTGATGCTATCTAAAGTAATGTTATTAGTAATATTACACTCTGTCTCTAGGATAGCAGGCCACCAGGTAAACTGATGAGTAACGACGTAATACATGTATTCGTAGAAGTACAACTCGTCTCAGTAACAACATAAACAACTATACATAATTTACAGTGAATGGCACATGAAAATTAAAATGTAGTCTAAAATAATCAGAAAATTATAAATATAATTTTCTGGAGTTGTAACACTCCTCCCTTGTTAAGATTTCGTGTACGTCCTTTCCTTTGGATCGACTTGAATGCGTTGTGGTACATTTCGCATCCTTCCCGATCTTCGGAGGGTTGGTGTCTGTTCTGATTGAGTGTGACACGGAACCGGGTTGGTAAATTAAAGGTATCCAACAACAGGAACAGGGGTGGAGGGGAAATGGAGTGCCTGGGAATCTGTTACCGGGGTCTTAGTTAATTCCTGTGTCTTGTCCACGTTTCGCCATCAGCATCCACCTCGAGAATTACCTTTCCCTTTCGATCTTGGATTACAGCCGGTGTCCGGCTATGGCCGTTCCGGAAATCCCGTGCATAAACACGATCTCCAATGTTAAATCCACTCCTTAACATGCGCGTTAATTCTGCTCTACTTCTGTTATAATGTCGAAGATCAATCTATGCTACAGTATTGATTCAGATGATTATACAATTTTAGAATGATCGGTTTTTTATTCGTGACAAAATTGAAACGCAAATTTCAAAGCAATGCATTTGATAAAATCAAACCCAATTTGTACCATTAAAGCTACCGCGGTTTTTCAAAAAAGGATCACCATATTTTGTTTTTCTCTTATTTCAAAGTCACTGAACTGTTGACAGCTACGCCGAGCTAGACATCCATTTACTGCATCCCGACGAGAACGAAATTTTTTGACTCTATTTTTTAAACTGTCCTTATTCGTCAAAATAATTCATGCATTTTTAACAATTGGTATATATATATTTCGTAACACTTTGAGGCTAAAAATCAGATTATTAGTGAAAATGTTTTTTTCACTAGGGAAGCTGCTTTTTATATATTCCATTCTATTATACAAAGTAGACTTACCGTATCTGTCCTATAAATAAGCTTCATAAACAAAGAGAAGGTTTTTCTACTCTATGAACTTGAAATGCAATTTTGATAAAGAGGTGGTATTCATGTGCATGCATCATTCGAAAAACACCGATATAAATTATAAGCTAATTTTTTAGGTTTGGAAAATGAAAAATCATGAAGAAGCATAGAAACATTGTTCAAATGAATTATCCTACCTATAATATGCGCAACAAACTAACGCCCATAATCAAATTGAAATAGTGACTTATACGTCAATCTTACGGTAGAACTACTGCAATCACTGCAGTTCGAATTAAAAGACTTAAATAGTTTTTGATGGCGTTATATTTTTCATTGTAGATATTTGAAAAATAAACAAATATTAATCTGTTTAACCACGTTATTATGGCCTCTTTTTGCAATCCACTGAGCAACTCTTTCTTTCCAAGTCCAAATTCCTATCATTTATGGAAACAATGTTAAAGTCATAAGGAATCTAAAATGGTAGCGGCTCAAAAGATATTTCATCCGAAAAAGAATATTTCATAAATTTGGCTTATATTTGCAAGTTATAGAAGAGCAACAATGGTTAATTAGTTTAATCTTTTTGAGATGTGGTTCTGCAGCACTTATTATATATTATAAATGCTTTCACCTCACGCAATTAATGTTGCATTACCAATAAAAACAATTTTCATTTTAAAAACAGTAAAAACTACCATCACTACTGCGTATGACATGTTCTTTGAGACATTATCGCTTTATATTTCATATCACGTTAGCATTTTATCATAAATGGTAGGAATTTAGAGTCTGAACCAAAATTTTGACCAACTATTTGCAAAATTAGGCTATATTAATGAATTCTAAAAACATAATATGTTTCCTAAAAGAAAAGCTATCGCAAAAACTAGTTGAAGAGCAAGGTAAAGTGTCTTAAGTGTTTTTGAGAAAGTGAATGTTCCATCTATAAAATGCAACGATAAGTAAATCTGGGTCTTTCTTTATGAATTTTTTGGGTTCAACGTATCCCTCAGTCCTTAAAACTTGATGGGTTTTGAGAGTATATATAAGGATGTTATCTGAATAGTAGAGAAAAATAAGTTTAATCAATCCCCAAATTCCTCATGAGGATTTTGACAAAGACACAATTAGATGAAATTAGGTCTAAGTACATTCCTTTATTAACCTAACGAACATCATTGATTTCGCAGTTAGATTTTCAGAGCAAATATCCAAGCTGGGTCGTCTTTATGAATAAACAGTCGTGGAACTCGATCATTAAATGCTTTTGTTTGTTAAAAATTAAACAGGGTTCTACATCATCATTTCACAAGACTTGCAACAAGACATTTAGTAAAGGAGAAGAAATACTCCTAAACCACCCAATTAATGCTGCATTTGCACATTTAAATGTACAGATGAAGGTCATTATTATAAATTGTCTTCCTATGCACACCTAATTTGAAGTGATTACATTAGACCAAAAGCAGAGTAAAGAGCCGCAGTACTTTGCTGAGAGGTTGGATCCTAAAAGAAATGCAACCAATCGCGAATCCTAATGCTTGAATTTACAAATCCTTACCATTTTGAAAACCAAATGCGTCAAGTCTCTTAAGAAAATTTTCTAATTTTTTATAAGGCTGAGGTCGTTTGAGTTTTATTTAATGCAGAATCCACTTAATATTTTAATGCCAATATCCTAAACTTTCTTTAAATTGTTTTTCGAAGACCTATTTGAAAACATCATGCCATCATGGAGTTATTGGAAGGCTATTTATTCGAAGACAATGAGTACAGTAGTTCTACCGAAAGATTGTCGTATAAATTTCTATTTGGATTTCAGTACAGGCATACTTTGGTTGTACATTTTTAAATGTAGATCAATTCAATGCAGCACTTTCTTAGTTTTCATTTTCCAACTCTTAGGCGAGCTAAAAAACAGACTAAAATAATACTTTTCCTTTATAAGATACGTTTCATCGCCTAGATATTGCTTAAAAGTGCCTAAAATCTGTCTAATTTAAATTATCAAAGTTTAATTGATGTATTTGTTGCAAAATACATCAATGGAAATATATTTAAAAAAATATTATTTACGTTTCTTTGAGACCTAGCATTTTTAGCGTTGTTAGTTTGTTGAAGAATTCCATAAATGAACACTTGCATCAGTGTATGCTAGGCATGCAAAAAAATTAAAAAATAATTTGCATTCGTTCGCAAAAAAATGTCAAAATGAACTGCCTTAGCGGAAAAGCGGCAACTTAAAGCCTTGCTTGGGATCAGATTTCAATGTAAAATATGTCATTTATTAGTGAGAGCTGGTACGTTTTGGTTATAAGTTATAAGTTATGCGCTCTACATGAAACAATAAAACACGGCTTGTAAAAGTTGGCAAAGACGATCTTCTTATTACAAGAGCATTTGTAAAATAATAATGATCCATCCCTAGTGCTGAATATGGGATTACATTCTCTGTATGAAAGGTCTGTAAAGACACAACTAATTGGTATTTAATTAATGAGAAAACAAATGATGTACAGAAAAGAACATATTGCAAAAGATTCAGGTGGAAAAGAAACGGTGTTCAATACATAGTAAGAGAGCTCGAGCTCCCTTCTGGCACAAAAAACTTCAAAGATGGCCTCGAAAAGCCAATTTTAACATTTCTTGGCGTGCAGTGGATGCAACAGGCAATCTTGATCTCACTATTTTGGTCTTTACTTGCCCCATTTGACCTCTGTCATGAAGGATGCGTAAGATATGTCCCCTCCTTGATGCTGTGTCAGTCGTGGTTCCACCTGTTTGGGCTTGCTTTCTGGCCTACTGAATTAGTTCTATGTACGGATTGAGATGGCTTCACTTTTAGGATACTTTGGTCAGTGTAGACCATTACGTAATTTTTCGTTTCGGTTGAAAAAGTCCATGGTAAATCCGTTTTAATATCTTAAATTATTACCTTCCCATTGGTGTGGTAATGACGAATTTATTGGGTCCGTACATAAAGGAGGTATCAAAAGAAAGATGTCTTTTCGCAATTTTGAAATACTTGGAGCCATTCATCATTTCATCAATGTACTAGTGCATTTTCTAGAACTTTTATTAAATCAAGTTCTGGAACTTGTGCTTACAAACGCCTTTTTGGTCGCCTTTATAAGGAAATACTAATGGGTGTTTTATAATTTGTGAACCCAAATTTGATACAATAGTGGAAACCGCAGCTAAGTATATTCTGAAACTCTATTTAGTATGCGCAATGATGATTACTTTTTCGACAATATAAATTGTTGTATATGTTAGCATTGTGTTAAAATTCATCTCGCTCTAATTGCAAGACTGAGCTTAGTAATACCTTTGGGGCATAATGGTCTTTATGTGACAGGAGCATTTAAAGTAAAAGCAAGAATAGTAGATATTTTACTCGATAAGAACTCATGTTATTTGTTTTAAATAATTATTTCAACAGATACATTTTTTCTTTTCTTTAAACGCACTATTTAAGGCCTTTAAATAGTGAAATTATAATCATGATGGTCAATTTTATATTTCATGTTTTATAAACTGTTTCTCTCTACCAAAAACTACTCAACAGCTTTTTAAAAAGCGATCTAATGAAAGTTTGAAATATACTCTAACTAATAATTTTCTGTTTTATTAAATATTAATAGTACTTAAAAATGTTCTTTTTAGATTCATTTTCTATGCATTTAATTCTGCATGAATCTCTTTGGCAAATTGCCAGTCTTATTTAATTAGCCACAATGATAGACAGTTAGGCTGTTTGTGTAACTTTAATAATGTATTACAAAAAGCTTAAAAATTCTAATTTTTCGTAAACTATAAAAGACATTTAAGGCAATATGCTTTGTTCCAGAAATAAAACACAATAATATGATAATGAGAAACGACATTTGAAAAAAAATTTCAAAACATACCCAAAATAAGCATTAAAATTTCTTCAAAAATTAGCAAAATAAATTTCTTAATTTTTTTGGTTACATCCACTGAGAATTGCGCCACTAGAGTTGATGCAAAAGTGAGATACTTTTGTTAAACTATTACTAAAACATTTGATTTTTAGTATTCCTTATGGAGCGTTGATTTTTATAACTCGATGCAAATTTTTAATCAAAAATGCAAATTTCATTCTTTTTTTCTCATAATCAGACGTCTAATTTCAATGTTGAAGAGTTTCCTTATCCGTTTAAAACGAACGATTTTGCGTTAAATTCCCTTAAATTTCGAAACACTATCCGTTATCAGCTTGTTAATTTTTATAGCAAGTGATTAAATTTCTGAATGCCAAGATATTTGAATTGTAATTGGATTTTAATAAGTTCAAAGACAAATTTGGTTCAAATGGTAATTTACATATAGTTTTGGTTAGTTTTCGACTGAAAATCTAAGAAATTATGCTGCACTTATGGTTTAAAAATGACAAAATTCAAAATAATAAAATGAACATATGCATTTTTACTGCATTCACAAATCATAGATTTAGAGAATTGTTATCACTATTCTTTGCCCTTCGCAAGTGTTATTTTCGGCTTCTTATTTAACAAGTCACATGGACTTATGGAGCATGTGTAACAAAAATCGAGCTTACGGAGACTCAAATAATGTAATGGTTCTCTCGCCACTTAGGTTTACTGGAAGACGAGTTTGCTTCTGCCAAAATATGATCCACAATTGCAAAAATGGCAGTATATTGATCGTTTTTCGTATAATGTATTGCAATATTTATTGCATAAAGAGTCTGAAGTAGATAATCGTTACTTTAAAAGCCAAGAAATTTGGCAATTAAACACCTTATATAGGTGTCAATAAAGAGATGCTGCATAAATTAGCGAATGCTTACATAAGGGTAATTTATGATTATATATTTTGATGGACATATTTCGTAGGTTTCGCTCTACTTCTGTCATCATGCTGTAGACCCATCTACGCTACAGCATATAAGCCACTTCTATTTTCCTCATTTTGTTTCATTATTCTGTCCTAATTGGAGGTAACTTAATTAAATGTTTTGATTAACAAGTAACGTTGGTTCTACTCTACTTCTGTCGTATTGGTGTAGATTCATCTATGCCACAGTATTCTGTGTCCGCATTTTCACCTAGGTAAGCAAGTGCATGCTCAGAAGCACGAAATTAATTTATTTTTCATAATCGATAAGACTAAATTAGATGATTGACTAGTGACTAAATTCATAGTACACGGTTATATCTAAAGTTGTATGTATACAAAAGTCGCAAACATATGCGTCATCTCCTTGTTGATACCTAAATGAGGTGCTTGAATCGCCATTAGCCATTATATATAAATCAACAATTAGCTACTTTAAACATCTATCTTTGATATTGATAGACAACTTAGAAAGATTAATTTAAAAAAAATTAGGACCCATTTATTATTACTATTAGTTTTAGCAATGATTAGCCGTTTTGCTGAAAGCTAACCCGTTTCAACCCAAATTAACTGCTGCTGGAACCGAAACAGTTTTTATTGCTCTTCAAAGTGATATTGTAATATTGTTGGCATAAAGTATATTTAACAAGCAGTAAAGATATTAATATGGGAATCCTTGTTTTTCATGTCCCGCTTATTGACGTACAATTTGAAATTTATTTTAATCGGCAGTGCCTCTAAAAAATATTCTTCAAATTGTAAAAGGACAAATTGACTTAAATGAACTAAAGCTGCGTAGTTGAAGCATCACGTATCCCACTTTTGTTGGTTATCAAAAGTCAGTATCTTTTTTTCATTTCAAAAGACCAGTGGCTGCTTTCAATCTATGAAGCATTTAACTAAAATATTCTAGATAAGCAATGAGGGCATTTGGGCAACTCATAACTTAAAACGTGGTGCATCTACTTGTATCGAAGCCTTTAATCATGTTTTATCTCGGATTTTTCATAATACTCCTGATATCCGGAACATATTGGTATTCTCTATTGACTTTTTTAATTCTTTTTCTATTCTGCTCATTTTCTTGGTCTAAAAATTCATTTACAATATTGCATGTAGTAAATATAACACATTTTTCGTATGCTTATTTTAAGGATACTGATCACATATATTTCCTTGAATTCAAAATATGCATATATATCCGTTTAGCCTAAACTGCGGGAGGTATCTATATATTTTGAAATTTGGTTAATAATTATAATGATATTCCGAAAAAATCATCTTCCAGGAATCGGTGAGTCAGTTTAATTGCATATACCTTGGCATGGATATAGCTTTCGCAATTATCTGTTGTGCGATTTTAATGGTCCCTCTTTTCTACAATGGCGGCCTTTAGCTCTATCAACGCCCGCGCAGCGTAAATGGAAGAGATGTTCAAACGCTTAAAGACCCAGCTTAGCAGGCCTAGACCCAGGTCTATGTCTAGTATAGATCACTACATAAACGGGCTAGATCCATGTCAAGTGATGGTTAGTGTTGCTAACACCGACGATTCGGTCCCTCTGCTTGCAAATGCGATCAGCATTGCGGACTCCCGGGAAATGGTCCGGCCAGAGGGTAATGGCGACGACTTCTTCTGGTCCCAGGACACGTCGCCACAATTTTACAGTTTCCGTCAGTAATCTCAGAAGAACTTTCCTGGTGGACTCTGATGTGACGTTACTATCATTCCGGCTGCTCTCTTCCAAAGGAAATGCCCAAGCCTTTACTGCAACCTCTACTCTACTATCTACATCCTCCTTATCAACTTTGGCAAATGTCTACTTTCAACTTGTGACTGCAGAAAATATCC